>CM069307.1:30330000-30587500 GCA_035609425.1 Epinephelus awoara
CACACACACACACACACACCTGAATCATCTTCTGACTGCGTAAAAACTTCCTACATCCTACTGTACTTTAAATGGCTCAGGCCCATCCTACACTATGAAGGAGGCCCGGATCTCACTCACCAAAATCATGACTGGTTGCTGCTCTGGCTTCACAGTGGTGGGAGGAGTTCCCCGCTGACATCAGGACAGCAGAAACTTTACACATCTTCCACTGCAAACTGAAAACGTATGTGTTCAACCTGGCAGATAAAAAGTAGTTTCTAAATGTAGCACTTGAAGGTGTCCGAAGGTGTACTCTGAATTTTTGGGTTGTCTCCACGTAGTGGAATGCACATACTGTAAGCTGCTTTGGATAAAAGTGTCAGCTAAGTGAATGTAATGTAATGTAACATCCAGAAAACGTGTAGCAACATTTTCATTTACTAAGAGTTGTCTTTCAGTCCACTTAATGAATGTAGGGCTGATGCTGACTCTCCTTCTACAGTAGGTCTGCTTTGGTTCAGTGCACAGTGGTACAGAGTTAATAATTAAAAAAAGATCAGCTTAGACTTTTTTTACCTGGATTTTTTGTCCCCATACATCAGGAAGTTTCCATGCTGGTTGGATCAACATCCTCTCAGCTCGAAACTGCTTCCACTGGAAAAAGAAATGAGAAAACTCAGACGAGCTGCTGAAAAAAAACCAAATTGTCTGACCTGTATTAAATATTCTTCATAACATTAAATGTCAACATCATCTCCTCCAACATTAATAATTTCAATCCAATTCTTAAAATACCTTTAAATGTGTGTGTATGTGTTTTTTTTAATTTAAACCTGAACAACTGAAGTTGAGAAATAACAGCTTGAATTGGAGAAAGAAATGGAGAAAAGAAAAAACAAACACCTAAACCCACTTTAACACCGTGATGAAATTGTTATGATGTGGGATGTCATGCTTTGAGTCTACAAAAGTTTGCACTTGTGCAACAGGTCTCGTCAGTCCAGCTCAGACTCAGCACACACAGCGTGAAACACACCAAATGTGTTCTGTCTGACTGCACATGAACAAAGCTACGTCTAGACACAATGCTGCTTTGTCATATTACTGTCTCACCTTGTTATTCACCTGTTTCCTGGTCCTGAGACAAAAACTCCTGCAGAGTGTCTCATGTATATTTACACTTCCTGGTTCCACTATGTTTGAGGGGAGAAGGGGCGGGGCATACTTTATATCTATGTTTTCCTGAAGTGGGTGATGGCATTTATATTTTTGCTGTGTCATTTTTTGGTGATTTGTGAACAGAATTAAATAACTTTTAAATATCTGTTTGGCTGTTTTGTCTCTTAATATGTACATCCACTGTGAACTCACCCACACCAGTGGTTTAGTCCACTCCAGTTAGTTACTGGGAGCATATATAAGGGGTTGTGATGGTTGTGTGAGACAAGACAAGACAAATAAAAAAGATTATTCTGTGTATAGACAGACGCAGTGAGAACAGCTAACAGATGCACTGAAGAAGAGAACATTTTAATAAGGTTTAGAGTTGGACATACTCAACGTAAAACATTGCACTTAATAAACAAACTTCTCACAATGTGAGCGCTGTAAAGCAGAGGAATTACTAGAACATGTAGTTTTTCATTGTCAAAAGTATTCTCGAGAACGTGAAAAATTAGAGAGGGAAAGAAGCTATGAGTGGAGGAACTCAGTTTAAAAAAATGTATTTTAGATTGGTGTAGGAAAACTTCTCCAATATCTAGAAGAAACTGGACTGATTAAGATCATTTTTATTTTATTTGTTCATTTTCTATTTTATTTATTTATTTATTGTTTAATTTAATTTAATTTAATTTAATTTAATTTTTTTATTTATTGTTTTTAATTTAATTTAATTTTTTTATTTTTTGTTGGAAGGATAAATAACTCAGGTCCCCCCTCCAACATATAAGGTGGCGGTGATGTGCCTTAACACTTGTTGTTACCTGCCATAAAACCTAGAAGAAAATAGACAAGTCAAAAATATCATCATCATCATCATCATCATCAAAGTGTTCATGTTTGTTTGTTTGTTTTCCTCTCACTTATTGCTATTGTTGAAATAATATAATGTCCACAGAAGGGATGCACTAATCTTTACGTTCATCCTCATCCTCATGTACCTATGAGCCAACATGACAATCACACTGCAAATATGATCCTTTTATGGTGAAGTGTGCTAATAGTTTCAATCAAAGTCATATGAAATAGTATATCAGAATTATATGAGAATGTTTTAGGAAAAAAAGAGTCTCAGAAAACTGATTTTTATGTGAGTTGGCAGCTGTTTGCCTCATAAAAAATGGAATAAGGAAAGAAAAGAGAGGGGAAAAGGACAGAAAACAAAACAGAGAAAAGGGGAGAGAGTGCTTTTTAGTGTTGTGTTGTTCTTGGTGCCAGGAAGTCACAGATAAACCCTTGATGATAGATGGATGAAGGCAGAAAGGGGAGAGGAAAAGTGAGTGAAGACAACATGACTTCCACTTCAAGGGATATACAGAGAGAGAAAGAGAGAAAGAAAGATAGAGGGAGGAGAGAAAGAATTTGACCCTTTTCTCCTCTAACCCTGGCTCACACACTCCCCAAAAGGTTAATGTGATGCTAATGTGGCCTATATTGAGAGGGTGATCATTATTTTCAGACCTTTGCTGTGCACCTCACCCGTGTGTAAAAACTGTTTGCAGAGGCTGAATGAGGCTCACATCCTTCACCGACTAAAAGTAGCAACATCACCACGCAGAAATACTCCATCACAAGGAAGGACGAGCGTCCAAACTTTAAAACTTTTAGCATCACGATTCCAGCTTTTAAATACTCACATGTCTTAAACGTAAAGACTTGAAAACAACACAATTAATGTATAAAGTAAAACATAAGATGCTTCCAGACTGTCTCTGGAAGTTGTTTTAAATTAGAGTGAGTGAGTATGAACTCAGAGGACAAAACAAAGATGTGTAACAGTCATAGGAGGTCATTTGTGGAAGAGTCTTGACAAGGAAATAAAAATGTGGAAAAAACTTGATAGATTTTTAAAAATATACCAAAAAATGATTAACAAATATAAAGTAGTTGTTTGTTTCCTTTATTTTCAATGTAAAAAGTATAGGTGCAATAAGCTAAGGCTTCAACATAGACCCTCTAGGTCAGCATAGACTTGCTTTGGTTTGTCACATCTTCAAAAATAATGGCTTATTATTGTTATTACATTCACACCAGGATAGTCCGGGGGACTCGGTTTGATTGGGCCGGGAATGCCGAAAAATTTCACACCTTCATTTGGTTCGGTTCACGTTCACACTGCACTTTTTCAAGCGGACCAAACTGCCTGCACAATGTCACGCAGTCACAGCTGCTCGTTCCGGTTGGTATTGCCCAAAACGACCACTGACCAGGAAGAACAAAAGCATGAGGAAAAAGAAAACCCAGCTCATTGATTGGCCAGGACCGAAAATGGAAATCTATTGTGGGTAGCCACAAGCAACTAGCCTACAATATATAGTCCTCCTTCTCCTGGTTCGCGCTGTTGGCTTTATTCTACCCAAAATGCACTGCGCTCTTCGTTACTTCCTCTCTTTGGTTTGCTGGATAGTCCGTTTGCATTTCCCACTGTAAGCAAACCACACCAGGATTCACTTACAAGTGAACCGAGACGCTCAGTGTTCAAGCGGACCAGGGTTTGTTTAAGGCGGACCAAATGGCGCCAGTGTGAATGTGTCCTAAGTTGTATGAGTTGGAAAAAGACCAAAATAAACCAGACTAAAATCAGAATATAGATGGTACCTTTCAGACCTTTTCTCAGTATTTCAAAGGTCTAGTGTGTAGGAATTAGTTCTCCGACACACTTATCATAGAAGAAGAAGTTTCAGTTGGTTGCAATCTGCAACCTCACCACTGGATGTCACTAAATCTTACACACTAGACCTCTAATGTTGTAGTTAATGCTGGTGGAGCTCAATTAAAAAAACAAAACCGAAAGGACTCCAATATTTTATCTTCTTATTGTCAACAAATCCCATGAAAAGACTAGCCTGGAAATCCAGACCCAAATCTAGAAAGATTTAGGGTCTGGCTATGAGTAATGCAAATGGCCCAACTCGAGGGGCGGCAGCAGGCATGCATTTGAAAATATCACTGCACGCAATTGGATAACACTACGAACAATCAGAACAATACACGGGGTGACGTATCCAGAGCTTAGCTACCAGTGGAGCTAACTGGTAGATTAGACTCTTGCCGTATCCGGTCGGCAAAACAGCAACGACGTCCTTCTTGCAAAGAAAAGACTCGAGCGTCTTCTGTTCCTCTTTTAGAGAAAAAGCCAAGTCTAACTCGTTCATTGTAGCGGCCAAAGCCGTTTCAAACAGCTGGTGTTCATCCGTAGCCATCTTGCAATGTTTACTGACTGATTCTGATCTTCCTCGCCGCAGCACTGTCGTCATCTGTTTAGCTCGCCTCTGGCCCGCCTACATCAGATACAAAGATGTGATTGCTGCAGCTCGGCTACAAGGGCAGTGGTAATGAGCATCATTACTGATTGCCAGAGTGACTCGCTGAGCAAATTCAAATTGTGCTCTCGCGAGAACTCTGGATTTCCAGGATATTTAAAGACTATAACCAACGATGAAATGATAAAACAAACAAGTGTTGTCTCTGTAGCCAAAACCTGATATATCTAATTTCCCAGTGCCATGTTGTCCAAAAACCATTGAAAAAACATGAAAGCAAGACCCATCTTCCTCCCATTGAAAAAAATTATTACTATTATTGTTAATTTTTATATTTATTGTATTTATACTAATAAGAAAAAGAGCTGATGCGAAATAACCACACACAACTGAGATAACAAACAATAATAACAAATAAACAATAAGAGAATACAACATGTGCAAACTTGCAGATATCATCTTCTTCTTGTTTTGGCACTGTGCCCCGAGTGGCTTCTGCCTTATTATTTTCTCTTACTCTAATGTTCTCCACTCACACGATGCACTGTTGGCACCCTGGGCGGCTGCCTGTGTCGCCTATAGGAAGATCTGCCAGAAAGAGTAACACTGCAGCAGTGGGTGACATATGGATGACATGTCTGGGCATGCAGGTCTTCTTGACACAGAGAGAGTGAATGTTTAGTTGCAGAGTCGACTCACAGTAAACTGCACTTGCCATTTTGATGGCAGTACAGCAGTGGTATGGTTTGATTATGTGCTTAAATAAGTTAACATTTGTAAATTCATATAGAAATGTTTAATTATTAAAATGTATAAATGTTGAACTGCTTCTCTGCCAGCAGTAAATGTTGCAAATGAACTGAGTCGCTGCAGCTCATTAGTTTCATGTGGACATTTTTTTAATTTTTACTAGCTTGGCAGAGCCACTAACTTCAAGGTCACTGCTTCTTTTATCATCATCATTTTATAAAATATATTTATATGCAAGTAAGAAGAAATTAATCGACATGCTGTTACACTGAAACTTTCCTGTGGTGGGTGAATATGTTTGTCTTCATCAGTAACAGCAAGCACTTGCAAAAGGCTGACCTTTATACCTGTAGGAAAACATTTTAATCCACAAAGCACTCTCAACAATATCACACTAATTAAGCAAGGTGCAATAAAATATAAACAACTAATTATGGGAATTACGATATTGAAAAGTTAATTAGTGTTTGTACAAATTATGAAATGTGAAGAGCAGCAAATAAGAAAAGTGAAGCTAAACAAATGAACACTATGTCTTCTTTTGTGTTGATTAATTAAAACGTGGAATGAACAACAGCTTTCTTTTTACTATGTGTTTACTGTGTGTTTGGGTCAGCTGTGTCAACAAGCAATTGATCTTTTGCTGAGCCCCGCCTCTTCGTGATGGTCCAACAAGCTGTCAGATTAAGCATGGAGCCCACACTGTAACTAACTGCACTCCCTGGAGAAATATTATCATATTTTTGGAAAAATGAACCAGTGATTCCAGAGAGAAGCAGACAGAGGGGTCTACAGTCTGTGTTTGAAGGATATATCCAGGATGTCAAACTGACTCAGCAGCAACAACAGGTTAAAAAGACAAAGATAGTTAGAAACGTTCATTTGCACACACTGCGATGACACACAGCTGGTTGAATATATCTATCTATCTATCTATTCAGTAGCTAGCTAGCTAACCCTACACTGATTTTGGTTTTGGAACAGGGAAGAAACGTAAATCTTTTTCCAACTTCTCCAGGTAACGAATATCATTAATACACGACGTGCCCCAGGAGCAACATCCACAAAACCAGCCTGAAAATGAAGGAAATCTGAAACGATTGCATTAGAGTCAATGGAACACAGCTGTGGTGTTGTCGGACGCTGGTCTGAAATGGCCCAGTGCTACGTTATGATTGGCCAGTCTGTGTCTGGGGGCAGGCCTTTTGCGAAGATTTTCTGAAGCCCCTTTTACACTGCCAGATTTTCCGCAAATGTTGGACCGTTTTGCCGGCAAGCTGCGAACGTTTAGACACACAGAGCCGGATTGGCGGGTTGATCTGAGGTGCCCAATTGTCCGCCTCGTAGGGTAGACATACTGGCAGAGCCTTTTTAGTTTAAACAGACTGAGGCGGCCTTCTGTAACGGGCCGGGCTTTTAATGACTTGTGGGAGGAGCTGTTGATGACGCCGCACGTGCGACCCACTGACGGTGGATAAACAGGAAACAGCTGATAGCAGGAATTAGCGACGGCTAGTAACAAGAGGGAAACACTGACAAAATCTGACAGACACTGTAAAGATGAGCGACTGAGGAGACAAAGATTTGCATGCCCTCCTGGTCCTCGCACACAAAGAGGCCATTAACTGTCAGATGACGGGGACAGTGAGGAACGGGCCGACTTACGAGAGAATCGCCGAAGGACTGACCAGCCGCGGCTTCCCTCCCACGTCACTGTTTACATCACACGCTGAGCTACATGTTTTGTTACTTGCTCACGCCCCTCATTGCCCTGAAAAGGCGCATTCTGTATAAACAACAGCAGGTAGGTGGCATTTTGCTGCACTCCCCGATTTTGTCTTTATACTGCCAATGCTGAAAAAAGACTGATTGGGCTTTCCTGCAAATTTGCATAATTCCTGTTTAAAAAGGGCTTGAGTTTCTGTTGGGGCAGATGACCAACTCAAACAAAAGGCAAAAAAACAAACAAACAAACAGTACTGTCTCATAGTGTTGCTTCATTCTTCATTTCTGTCATGTGTGTCATATGTTTTACTGTGAAGCCTCGAGGGTCACGTGATCAACAGCTAAAAAACCCTTCCATCTAGGAGCAGACTCCAAACAGACAGTGAGAAAAGATCAAAACCTCTGCACACTTACTTCCATTGCAAACAACCAATTTACTGTCTATGTTTCCAGTCACAATAATTGACAAACTGTCGTAAACTTTGCAGAAAACACATAATGAGGCCGGGGCACTGAGAACAAGATGAAAGCAGCAATTTTCACCTAGATTGTCACATTTATGCACAACATGCAGATAAAAGCAGGATGGAAAAATACTCAGGGTTTGCCTCAGAGTTTTGGCTCGGAGTGTTTATCGTCACCCTGGTTACTGCTGGAAAACAGGAAGTAAACAGTGGATACGAAGACCTATGAAAAACAGGTTAGCCATTGATTGATTGGTTGATTCCTTCATAACTTCAAGTGATAAATCTGCCAAGTTAACTAAACTTCCCGAAACTACTCACGTTTCATAAAAATAGCACCAGAATTGTCTCAGTGTATCTGATGTCCTGAGTCAGGAGGGTGAATGCTGGGAAACAGGGAAATGGACCCACATGCAGGCAGTTCAACAGTTCAGTGCGTTACTGAGGAAGTGAGGATACAGAAGCTTATGGCAGGTACAGTTCAGGGTTTATGTTCAGGTACAGAAAGTCAGACAGCAAGGCACAAAGCAACAGAAACAATCTGGAGCTGGTTTACAGGGTGATTAGAAAATGAGACCCAGGTGAGCAGGAGGATGCCAGAGTCAGGTGGCCGGGATGAGGAAACTGCACAGGAAAGTGCATCTGGTGGACTGGTGAAGAATGGCAATAAACCTTAATAGAGATGCAAGGGGAAGTGGGAGTGTGGCTGGGAGGTGGGACAGAGGGCCAAAAATAAAACAGAGGAAGCTGTTGGGACAGTCGTGTATATTTTCAGAGCTGGCGCCTTTGTGGATATTGTACCCTACAGCCAAAGACAAATATTTGATTTTTTCCACTTCATTAAACCACTTCATATCTTTGGTATGTACTGAACTTCCCTTAGTGATGAAAAGACTGAAGTCAAAGAAAGAATCCAAACATAATATTGACTGGACAATTTATAAAACTCCAAAATACTGTCAGCTATGTTTTTAATATACAGTGTCAAGATATTTTCAATTGATTTCTAAAATATCTGCACATGGCAACTATTTTTAAGTTATGGTCTAATAAAGGGGACCTTCTATGCTCAGTTTCAGGCCCATATTTGTATTTTGGGTTTCCGTTGAAATGGTCCAGATTTCTCCATAGTCATTAGTTCATGGTTCACACAAGTTAATATGTTCAGTGTCATACTTGCGTTTGGCCATGACATCAAGCTAGTTTGCTGTCTCTATCAGTACCTGTCCATTACTCATTCACTCTACAGCAGGGAATGGCACTCCAAAGTAAAAGCTGTGCCCCAGAAATTCACAGTACTTAAAAATACAGTGTGTTTTACAAATGTGACACATTCACAAGTCACTTGCGGTCCATTCAGAATGGGCCCACGACTCACTTTTGTACCACAACCCACCAGTCGGGAACCACTGTATAAGAACAGTGTTCAAAAACACTATTTAACTCATACTGTCTATGTTGTAATACCTGTGCTCACCCTCTGTCTGAAAAGTCGTTATTTTAATGCCTATCTCTTTAAGCCGCAAAAAAGCCTAGCATGCTCCGATTGGTCAGCGTTTCCAGGTCTTCCATATTTTGGTGACTGCATCATTGCAGTCGGGGAATGACTGTAACAGAGTATAGCAGCACCTTCTATATTGAAAAATGACGATAAAAGCTTCCGAGCACAGGGGCATCAGTAGCACAGCGGATAGTGCCAGTGCCCCATGTACAGAGGTGATGCCTCGCTGCAGTGGTCGCAGGTTTGACTCCAGCTTGCGACCATTTGGTGCATGTCGTCACCCCCCGCTCTCTCTCACCCCATTTCACTCTGTCCTGTTCATTAAAGGCAAAAGCCCCAAAAAAATAGTCTTAAAAAAGCTTCCAAGCACAACCAAACATGTTTCAGCAGGAATATGATCCAAAATCAGGGAGAAATGAACATCTGCAACTTGGATGACAGTTTCCCTGATGTTAGCATGTAGCAGGGCTACATGTAGCAGTGTACTTGCAGCTGGGGAATAACAATAACAGAGTATAGCGGCACTTTCTCCCATTGAAAACCAATGACGAAAGCTTCTAAATCAAAATCTTCACAAGTGGAAATGTTCCAGCAGGAATATGATCAAGAACCACAGAGAAATTAACAACATCGGCAACCAAAATGTTTCCCTGATGTTAGCATCAGTGTAGGCTACCTCTGTAAACACTTGCAGTAGTGTGTCTGGACAACCCAGTCTCACTCTGAAGTCGCCAAAATCTGGCTCTTGGGCAGTGACTAGCAGTGTCAGACACCAACAAAAAAAGCCATCCTTTAACGTCGGCATGATACGCAGCCAGTTGCAATTATGTGCACTTGGCGGCATCAGGGGGAAACGTGACGGAACAATGATGAAGGTAAGGGCAGTGAGTGTCCTGGAGGGGCAGGTGGGAGGTGTGATGGATGGGTCCAACAAAGCGTTGTTTGGATCCCTTAAGATTATAAAGCCAAACCCTGCTCTTTTTTCTCAAACCAAACCACATGCTTTTGTTGGCTAAACCCAACCACCCAACCCAACATTACATATAGGAAGAAAAAAAGGAAAAGCATAACAGGTCCACTTTAAGGTGAGGCGATAAAGATGACCTGTTTGTGGTTTGTGAAAGACCTCCGTCATGTTTCCATATTTTCTTTAAACAAGTCAATAATAATAAGTGCTCTGATGCAGGATGTGAAGCCCAGCCAGTTGCATCAAACACACACTTATTCATAGACAGTACTCTGCGACTGCTGAGTGCATTGACACAGATCATTGGCTCTGGACTGCCTACAGTATAAAACATGATAACTGAGCTAGAGCTCCCATCTCTTTCCCATCTCCCGTCACTATAAATATATATTTTACCCAGCTTAATACTTCATTGCTTGGGTGAAAGGAAGCCTTTTCACTGTGTCACATCCTGGGAGGTATTGATTTATCCTAGCTCTAATTGCTATGCAACTGCCAACTGCTTCAGTGCTTGAGTTTTGCACTGGAGGATAAAAAAGATGGTGGCTCTTGATTTGGGTTTTCCGCCCCTAGGCTGTGAATGTGTTGACATTTCCCTCTTAGTTAACCAGCCTTCAAACACTGTTATAACCCATAACTTTTCTTTTTCATGTTAATTCCATGTCTCTCTGGCTGGGTGAGATCTGTTAATGAGTAGTGCACACATAGAGCCCGTGCTGTCTGAAATATACATGGCCTGTGGGCTATATGAGCAGTGTACATGTGCAAGTGTCTATTCTTTCACTCTCATCTGAATTTGAAAACATTGTGTGAGATGGCTTCTTTCAGTTTGAGCATTTTTCCCTGTGAGAAACACTGCAGGGAAATCAGGTCTTTCCAGAAGAAGAGTCTAAATTCCTAACCATTTGGAAAAAGTCTTCCATTATCAAATCGTTATTCAGAAACTGTAATCCCTCTTTCATTTGTTTCAGCCAGTCGGCATGGCCCCAGGTCCAAATGATTGGATTCCTCCAGACCTTAAGGACACACTGCTGTGTTTTTGACCACTAGTTTTGATATGGAGCAATGCTTTTACGAGGGGGTGGCCCCTGTCTGGATCATGAATGCTCACATGCACATGCAAATGTGTTTAAACGACACAATACATAGCTACGATACAATACAATAACTAGCAAACAACTGCACGATATATCAAAATATTAAAAAGGAAATCTGCCCTACAAATATTCCATAAGGAAGGAAATGCATTCAGAACATTTGTGAGAGATACCCATATTGTGCTTAACTGAGAAATACAGAGCGTCCTACTTAAACAACTGTAGCACATGATTTAAAGTGTATTATGGCACAAGTGCATTTAGGGTGTCTTAATCCACTATTTCTGGTTAAACGATACAGAAGCTGGGTGCAAAGTAAGGCAGAAGGGGCAAAGGGGTTGTGTTTAATACCTTAATCAATCATAGGTGTTTTTGCGGTGTAACATGAGCTGAACCAATCAGAGTATGACAGAAGAAACGAAATAAACGTTTAGCTGAAATAATCAATGTAATTACACTGCTCCTTGTGTGTCAATGCGCACAGTGACTCTCTTAATGGGGAATCAGACAGCAGCTCTGCTCTGCTCTCTGCTATGTTCACATTTTAGGGAATGTAATATAAATTTTCCTCATTATTAATGACTTATTTTAGCCCCTTCAGAATGCATGTGTGTTGTGTGCATCGTACTATCTGAATAATGCGCCCTGTAAATAGAAGGAAAATATTGTGCCTCTCTGACTTTAGAACAGATTTTTGTTGGTCAATGGTGCAATCACTTTCTGCTTCCTCAAAAGAGCAACGCACCTACCCTGCACCTGACCACATCTCATGTTAAGACCTAAACGCCCATGGGTGCAAGTATGCTACTTAGGGGGCGATCGCACCTACAAGGAGCACTAGAAACCAGACGCCAGCAAAACAATTGATTCCCTATGATACAGCGCGTCTGACTGGTTTTCATGCATTTTTATGACAAGCGTCTTTCTGGCATCTTTTTAGACACGCGTTTATAGGCGCTGAAATTTGAAATAATCTCAACTTCTGGGCGTCAGGCGCCAGTAGCACCATTTCGTCATCGTCGTACTCGGCCCAAGCAGCCAATTAAATCCATGGAATCAAGCAAGAGGCGGGCTTTGCTATCACGTCAACTTCATTCATGTTTTGTTGTTGAGAGTAGCTGAGGTAAAATGTGTAAACACAATGGAAATGCAGTGCGACGACGAACGGTTCATCCTGACTGTTTATAATTACGAGGAGCTATACAATACTTCAGTATAGCAATCAGCACCGGAGAGCACACGCTTGGAGCTGTGTGAGCAGCAGAGCAACAACAAGTGTCCTCCTCCGTCTTGAGTCCATTTTCAATGTTTTGATTGCCCGGTTGTGCACGCACCCCTGCTCTACAGGCGCTCCTCGTAAGGAAGGCTCATTGAAAGGGTGTTTCAGGCATTTCAAGTGTCTTTGAAGTGTCTGCGTTTCTAGCGCCACTTGTGGGTGGCAGGTAGGTCGGTCCCTTACATAATGTGGGCGCCAGCCGCGAGAAGAACAACTGCAGCTATTGGAAAGTAGCCGTTGCGATGCGCTGTGTGCCACTTTGCGCAGGGTGTAAGATAGGGCCCAGGATGTAAACATACTTCATCTGTGTATAAGCAGGGTATTTTTAAAGGCTGTAGGAGGTCAGTGAAAAAAGGTCCACAGTGAAGGGACCATTACAGTTGAGGTTGAAAACTACACTCTGTTGCTGTCGCATGTCGAAGTCCAAAATCTATAAACAACCAAATTTTTGAAAATGGTTTTCTCTGGAGATAATAAATTTACTCCAACCTGTATGTCCTTGGACTGTGGGAGGAAGCCAGAGTACCCAGAGAAAACCCACGGTGACACGGGGAGAAGATGGAAATTCTGCACAGAAGGGCTCCACCACCCCAGGGTTCAAACCCTCCACCCTGGGTCTAAACCAGGAACCCTCTTGCTGTCCCTGTGATAGTCTGGTGACCTGCCTCTCGCCCAGTGTCAGCTGGGATAGGCTCCAGCCTGCCCACAACCCCTAACAGTATAAGTGGTTGTGGAAAATGAATGAATGAATACTAAGTTTATAGTTCGTGTCCACTGTGTTACACGCTACTGTTTCTGTACTTTTTACTTTTGTTTCTGAAAGTGCTACTGAATCAAATCTACCAGTATGCCTTCAGTTTCAGGTCAGCGCCCTCTCCTCTCCTCTCCTCTCCTCTCCTCTCCTCTCCTCTCCTCTCCTCTCCTCTCCTGGCAGATCTTCCAACAAATCCATATTGTTTCTAATGAACTCATCTGAGCTTGGCTGCTCATTGAATCCTCATTTGCTTAATATTATAATCTCTGTTTTGTGTTTTGTGGGCATCTAATTGAATTGCTTTGATGTGTTTATGTATTTTTCAGACAGGGGGGAGGAAAGAGACCTGCAGTTATTACTGAAGTGTTTTATTGTGGGAGAGGACACTAATTGCTAACTAAGAGCCAGTTAGTGTTGGACGCTAATTGTGAAGAACAGTAGAGCTAACAGGGGAATAGAAAACTAGGTTAAATCGCGGCATAAATTGACTGAAGATAAATACGAGTCTGAGATGCGCACAGGGTGGGTGAGTTAAATTCAGAAACCTGGAAGAGCTACACAGCACTTATGCATTTGAAACTGCAGAAAAGGGTTTTAATGGAAAACTGTGTGAGCATTAAAGAGCAAACACGACAGATCACAGAGAGTCCGATGAAAAGAGGGGACTATGGGATGAGGAGGAAATAACAGAGTGACACTGAAAAGTGTGATTACTGGTAAATGTGTGTTGAACCTGTTTGTTAGCTGTGAAACTGTTAAAAGTCTATGAAAAAAGGTTTACAGACAAGAAGACACGACAGTGAAATGGCTGGATTACGTGTAAGTCCCCTTTTAGCCACTCAAAAATGTCAGATTGCAACTAGTTTATACAATATCACTGTGTTATTAAAGCATTCCTCTGAAGTAGTCACACAAATACAGTAGATTTGCTCAACTGGCAGTAAATCTAATGTCTCACTAACCTTCAAAGAACCACATTAGCAGGACTTTGTGTTACCTTGGAGCTACATAAGACCAATATTGCCTTCAGATCAGAGCAGTATGAGACTTGGATAATGGACTCTGGCTGCTATAAATCAAATCTTTGTTTGCCTTTTCAGGTACTTCAATATTAGAAAGTACAAGGTCAAATATATCAGAGCTTTAAAAAAGAATCTGAGTTCCTCAGTCATGACTGCGGCTTGGATGATGAATTGAGTGGGATATTTGTCACAGGTCACAGGTTGTCATTTGTCCCATTGATTGTTTGTCAGATGTCAAGACGGTGGGTCTGATCTAATGGGAGCTGGTGGTAGATCAAAGAGGGAGGTGACAGGAAGAGACAAGAGAAAGGGGATGGTGTGTGGCAAGGGGCTCTTTTGTTGAGACGATTGAGACCCGGAAGTATTTGGGTTTAGTTTCTTCCTGTATTTGTTTGTTTACCTGAATGAGCTGAAACCAACGCAGAGCTCAGCTACCAAGCCCGATGTTCTCAGCAAAGCAAGAGACTGCCAGGCCGGCACGACCACCAGGCTTAGGTAAGACCTGCATCCTTATAGCCCCACGTATCAACATTTGGTCATGGACTTTCTACGTCTAAATACAACGCTAAAGGTACCTTGGTTGTTGACATTTTGGGATGCCGTGTCAAGGTCTGCCAGTTACATGCATTGTCCTCTTTCAAAATACACCTCTGTTTTCTCTGTTTTTTTCTACATCAACACAAATTGACAAACTTTTTCCTACAACAACTAACGCACCACGTTGGGTTTAAGAAAAAAGAACAGGGTTTGGCTTTAAAATCTTACGGGACACAAACACCCCTCTCGCAGGTGAAAGTCGGTGTTTGTTGGACCCATCCACCACCCTTCTTGCCCACCCTACTTTGACTTTCGTCGCCTTAACTTTCATTCTTGTCCCGCCGTGTTCCTAGCAAACTTTAATGGTGACCAGCTGCGTACCATACCGACGTTAAAGGGTGTCTGACGCAGCAAGTCGCTACCCAAGCACCGGATTTCGACGATTTCAAAGTGAGACCGAGTTGGACTTTTTTTGAGGAGCAGCAGAATGACTGTCGTAAACATTAACAATAGGAGAGAACAAAGAAACACAGCTGGTACCGGTGTATCAATACTGGCTAAAATGAGTATTGAAACTGTTGAGTTTTCAGTTCACAGTCAGTACAACACAACCAGAACGTGACCCTTGATAAACAAAACATTATGTGTTCCAGAGTTCACAGAACTTTACAAAACCACCCTGAAATTATATTATGATCTATATCATGAATATACAATGGCTGAGCATCAGCAGTCCAACAGAGCTACGAGCTTAGTGATTAGGCAAATAGTAAAATATGGTGCTTTCTTGGTACCTGGAGCACATTGGTAACCTGCTCTACACCTACGTCTGCTCTGTGCTCTGCGACCCACCCTGTGGTGAGCACTGCTCACATCGCTGATTATGTCTAGAGGGCTCAAAGCATGAACTGACAACTGCGTTGAATCCTCAATAGGCTGTTTAATTTGGGAGGACGTGCAGGTTCAGCCCGCTGACCTTCAGCCCTCTTAAGGATAGGCTGCATCCTTCGCAGGAGGAGGAGGAGTCTGAATGAGGACACAGCTGCAGACAGTCTGAATAAGAGCAGTCCTCATTACGATCCGTCTTTCTCTCTTTCTCCCTGCAGCTTTGTGTTTCTCCTCAGGTTTTTCTTCAGCAAGGGAAACAGGGGCTTCTCAGTGTTTCTGTCCCAGGGGCTTCCAGATGCTAATTTGGTGTTGACATGCTAGCTGGAGAATGCACCCTCTCTAGTCACTTCTGCAACAACTCGAAAGCTTAGCAACTCTAGGCTGTTTGTCTCATTCATCTTTGTTTTCCATGAATACATTCATAGAGACGCTCATTTTGAAAAATCGCTCTCGGTAGCACCCTCCCCCTCCCCCCAAAAAAACCCCTTCACCCCATCTGACTTCTCCGAAATGAGAATTCAGGACTGTTGGCACCTTGGCCTCTGCGAGCTGGCAGTGCAGAGGTGTTTTGAGTGTTCACCGGGTTGGGGAAGCGTCATTAGCATTGACATTAGCAGCTGCCACCTCACAGCCTCTGAACTATAAAGACTGCCGGGGTTCAAAGACTCTGCCTCTATAAACAGATCTTTGGAAAGGGGGGTGGTGGGAGAGTTGGAGAGAATATTTGAGAGAGATTAGGTGAAGGAGAAAAAGGGCAAAGTTGCAAAACAAAAAAGAAATCCCAGTGGTAGCGCAGGGGAGTGGCTGTGCTGCTTTTGTATCTGATCTCCACTGATCCTTCCTTTTCTCTCTGTTTCTGTTACCAGTTTGACTAATCATTGTTTTTACATTTGAGAATTTTACCATACGCTTCATCAAAAATTTAAGCAGGGTAAATTCATTCAACAAACCTTATGCATCTTTAAAGATACTTCTGAAGTTAAACCAGGCATCAGGATGTCAGCTCTGGTTCATTTTGCTTTCAAAAGCCCAACACCCATTAACCAGTACCTAACTGGTTCATTTTTACGAGAAGCAACGCAAAACAATGTGAGATTCAAGAGGCCTTTCCTTTTAGTACGGTGCTCCATTGACTCAGTGAGCTTTAGCACAGTATGTCAAAGCACTATCCATTTGAAGGTGGTAAAGTTAAAATGTTTATTGATGTAAATGTTTTGCCTTTATTTTCTACTGGCTTTGCTGACAGACAGCCTGCTGGCTGCAGAAACATGGTGCCCACTGCCCACCCTCAGCTTTCCACTACTTTAGCCCCATTTCCATCAAAGACTTTAGGTATGGTACCTTTGGAATCAAAAGTAACCCTTCAGACATGGTATCTAGACCCTTAGTACATTTAGCGCTTCCACCGCAAGCAGTACTCCTAAATGTGGGTGGGGTTGTCACTCACTGCGGGGTTGTCACTGTATTTCATCTTTTATCAGGTTGCACCTGAACAACGCTGCTAGTGTTGTTGGAGCCCACAGGAAATGGCGCTCAGCAATGCTATTTTTTCCTCTAAATGAGAATTAGAATATATACCGTTCACATAATCCGATTGAAACTAACATATATTTTTAAACGCTTGATGATCCCCCGTGTCGGTCATCCAAGAGAGACGATAAAAATAATGGAACGGTCAAAGTTGCCCTGAGCAGGGTGACAGTCCTCTACTGACCAATCAGACTGCAGTGTTCACAGCTCCACCTTTTAGTACCAGATCTGTGTGCTAGGTACCCCAACAGAGGGGGGACCAAACATGGGGACGTACAGAACGGTTCCATTGGTATCATCCACAACTTTTCACAGTGGAAACAGAAAAAAAGCGTACTGAACTGAACTGTACCATATCGGACTGCTTGGTGGCAACACACCTTTCATTTCCATACAAATTGGAATAACAAGATGCTGATCTGTTCTTGACCTGTTCAGGGTGTACACCACCTGCAGCCCAGCGTTAATGTACACAATGTTTCTGAACCTGTCTCTGTACTGGATGCACACAGAGGAAACCGATATCGATCTCCTACACTTACTCTGTCTATGCAAGCCAAACAAGCACATTTCCAAAAATGTCAGTGTTCCTTTGAAGCGGGCAGAAAATGCAGCCCGTACGCACGGTGGTAAGAACGCATGTATGTGTCTGCGTGAAGCCACAGCAGCTGTGAGAAGAAAGTAGGATTAACAAAGCTGATTTAAAAGGATTAGAGGGACCGACAGGAAACAGAGGACCACCAGGACACCTTCTGATGGGCATGTGCACATACACACACACATACAAATGTCAAGTATCCCATAATCCTTTTCAAGTGCATTTCGAGGCACAAATTGTTTGCCCCCCCCCCCCCCCCATTCATTGTGATTTAATCCATAGAAACCGGCGCCGTTGACAGATATGAAAGCAGAGGAAGGAGAGGACAACATACATGTGGCGAGTGTGAGAGATTACTGTGGAGAACAGAAACAAAAATGATCACAGGCAGAGCTGTGCTGCCAATATGGCTAATGAAAGTCAGGATGAACTGTCACAATACCTCTCTGTCTGAATCAATCTATAGCACCGCAGGACAGCCCTGTCCAAATACCTGTATGTATGATTATCTGGCACTGTTTCGACACACCGTTCAACAACAAAAAAATGACACAGTTGATTTCTTGCCTCAAAAATTCTCAGAAATGAATTTAATGATGAAATAGCATACATAAATTGTACTCAACATTATTCAGAGCAGGTAGCCTACCTTCAGACAACTGTAGCAGCGGTTAGTGTCATAGCTCGGCTACTGGATCCAAATCCAGTAAAATATTTAGTCCAACCACATTATTACATTGATGCATATCCATAGACTGCCATTGCATCACATTAATTGTTTTAATAATCGTAATAACTCCAGTTCACATGTTAACATTGCGGATAGCTTGGTCAAAATGGCCACTGCACTCTGACCTTTTGATTGACACCTCACTTGACACAATGGCAGCTTCCATGCCCTCTCCACAGCCTACAACAGCCAATGAGACCCTTTTTTTCTTGTGTAAGGATCAAGCCAATATGAAATAGTTTTGCTGATGACTGACTCTTCTTGTAGCCAATGTAAGTCAGCGCTTTTTTCATACATTTTTTTTTTTTTTTTTTTTATAAATGTAAGTATGTGATGAACAGATTTTTTTTTATTGTCTCAATATAAAGTCTTTTTTATTAATTTAGACTTTCTAAAATTCTTTTTATATGCAATAAATAGACATTTTGTCTGGAGAATGCCCAGGCAAACCCTTGAAAAACGTGTAAAATGTTTACTTTCTGTGATACTGTTATCTACTTTGAATCTTGACTAGGTAAGGTTTAACGGTCCCCTTGGGTTTTCTGGCTCATAAGTGCCAGTTATAGTTACGAGCATGTGTGGTTCTTTCCACATGGTTCAAGATTAGCTTTGAATTTAGTCAGGGTATGTTTTATGTCGACATTTCAAATGAATTTTAGTCATAAAGAAGCTTTCACAAAGCCTCAAACTCTATTTCTCTTGTGAAATATTGTCTTTGTGCTAAGCTAGGCTAAAAACATCAAGGATGCATCTCTAAACTGAATGCACGGAAATTAAAGTGGTCTTTTCATCTGACCCTGGATAACCAAATTTCCTAATATGCTGTAGAGTTGTACTGAAAGCACAGAGAAGGTTTTCATTTTAGGTAATTTTATAACAACTATTGATCAGCTACTGAGAGCAAAGTAAAGGAATCTGTTATATCTGATTCTGTTTTTCGTCTCTGTTTAAGCTGCCAGTTATTCAGCAGTGACACAAATAGCTGCTCCAGGACCTTCACAGTGACTGCAGACACTTAGACAGGAAAGACACACACAAAGCAGCTTTAAACCTAATTGTGTTGAGTGGCACTTAAGGTGTTCACGCTGCACAAACACATTTGTGGATGTTATAGAAATTCAATTACTGAAGGTTGAGACACCTTTAGCTTTGCTGCATTTTTAGAAAAACAGAAAGATGTAGAATACAAACCTCTCTTTATTCATTACATTGTGTTTTCTTTACTTGCTTTGCATCTTTAAATTCTGGTTTTAATATTCATCATTGAAAATCACTGAAAACCCAGCACTGTAACACATTTAACCTATCATGTTGTTTAGCTTCCAGGTGTGTGAAGAAGTTACTAGTGTTTAAGGTGGAGATCAGATCAGCTTTCACACCTCAGCAACAACCCTGTCTTGTAATAAATAGAGTTGCAGTGTACTAATCTGTAACAGCAAATGCATTTTGAAAGAATCGAATTGTCTCCTGGATTAGCTTCAAAAATATTTTTTCAAATTGATCTGCACTTTTACAGGAATTTTCATTTGGTTTCCCACAATATACGCTTGTAGCTACTAAAGCATATTTCATTTTAAAGGTTATTATGTAGGCAAATCAATCTTCAGGAAAGATTGTAGCCTTAGTGAAATACTGGAAAAAATAAATGCTGACATTAAGCACAGGAATGAATAAACCAAAATCATGATCTATCACTAATGTTTTTTGTAGCATAAACATGACCCAACCCAACTGCCAGAATAAAAGGTTGGTGTTTCTGCAAACCATAAATATGTCACATTTGTAGGTTATTATGTAGCAGATTCGTTAAAACTTGCGATTAATGTGTGGTTAGGTGTAGGCACAAAAAAATCTGTTTTAACTTAACAAAAAATGAGCTTCAATAAAGCTGATAAAAAACAGAACAGGCAGGTCACAGAACCATATGTATATATATATACATATAAAAGAATACTAAAAGAAAATGTAAAAGAAAACAAATCAAAAGAATGAGACAGCTGGAAAATGTGGATATGACAACAAGGGTGTGGAGAGGAACACTAGGGTGGAGCAAACAAGACTAAGGTCGCGTTTATACGACAATGATTTCAACTGAAAATGGTAAACTTTAGTGGCATTTCGGCCGATCGTTTACACGACAGCTGCGTTTTGGAGTGCAATTTTTTGGAAACATGTCATGTAAACTTGCAATATGCAGTTCCTTTGAAAACTGAGACTTTTCGCACATGCGCATTACGCTTCCAGTCACTAGGCATGCGCGAGAAAGTCGAGCATCTCAACAACAATGGCGGACTCCCGAGCTCTGTTTGTGCTGCTCACCGTATTGAATTTATCAACGCTTCCCCATCATAGTGTAGATTTACTGTAGCATCTCCACCTCGTCGTCCGTCCAGACAAACGTTCGTGCGGTTGCCATTTTGTTTGTTTATACATCGCCACTCTGTAGAGGGAAGCGTAAGCGTCACAACGTCGACAAAATGTTGTCGTCTAAGTGCGGAACTTTTTTCAAATCAAAAATGAGAAACGATTCTGTTTTCAGTGGATCGTTTTCGTGTAAACGTGGCCTAATACAGGACAGGTGTGAAGGGAAGACTCTGGGAACAGGGAAGGACTAACGAGACAGGTGTGACAGAAAGATTAAACATGAATGAATAACAAAACAAGGAAGAACACAGACAGAAAAGCCCCAAAAATGTCCAGGAGATACCACAATATTAACAAAAACCCAGGATCATGACAGTGTACGCAGTGTCAGCTGGTGATACCTGGGTGGGGCTACAGTGCAGAATATAAAAAAGTGTTTCCAGCTAACTTCACCCAGGCAACAATTCTGCGACCTCCTAAATATTTTTGGCATTAAGCATTGTATAAGCACCATCTTTAGGAGATGGGCTGCTCGAAATAAACCAAACTTTTCCAGAATGCATCCAAACATAATTAAATGTTCATCATGTTTGAAAGCACATATTTGTACATTCTGGCATATGATGTGTATTTTTTTGCAAATGACACATGAACTGTTGTCAAAAAGAGAAAATAATTCAGTTGTGGGAAACCCAGTCAGTCAAAGCCATAGATGATTTTCAGTGCTCCAGGATTTGATTTAGTTTACATTTAATTTGGTTCAAGTTGATTCTTGGATGATAAGAATCACAGGATGAACCGTTTCAAAGACAGATAACCTAACTTGACTCAACCATATTAACTGCAGCTTAAAGCCATACCTCAATCACTGCATATTCACACACACACACACACACACACACACACACACACACTGACTCTCCTCATTGGCTAACTGCTGCTTGACAACCGGGGGGGTACCCGGGGGGAAAATCTTCTCATCGCCATGGCTACAGGGACCGGGGATGACGGCGACAGCATTAATTATTTTAGCATCGCGAGCGACTGCGGCTGACGCCCGGTGGGACAACGGTGGAGGGTCAATAGTAATTAACCAGTGCCTGCTCTCACGTGTCACTTCCTGTGCCCGGGGTGCGTAAGCAGGAGGTCGTGATGTACTCCTGTAATTACTGCATGTTCAATTTCGCCTCCTTGCTCTCATTAGTTTGATTGCTCGACTAAAATGATCAGCAGTGGAATTGATTGAACAGGTTCAGATGTCAGTTTGCCTGAGTTTGATTGGCTTTTTTCTTCTTACATTCCTTTACCTTTCTAGTTGGATTTGATGAGGCGACGTTCGCACTTCAGTCCCTCCGCACCTGCAGCCTGGCCTTGAGTGTGATTTCACATCACTCTTGGATAATTCTATGGTGCTATTCTTGTGCCAAAGCAAAATGAGTGAGCTGGCTGCAGCTCATGCTTCCATGGTCATTATTGCATTTCTGTGAGAGAGTGTGTTTGTCTGTGTGTGCATGCCTCCCAGTGTGTGTATGTGCGTGTGTGTGTGTGGCACTGGCAAACGAACAAACAAACAAACAACTTTCAAAGCTCCTACAGCCAAATCCATGTAAAAAGCAAGCTTTGTGCAGTTTTTGTATTTAAGTTCCCGCTATGGAACAAAATAGATTTCACTCCATTACAGCCCCTAATAATGCCACCTAATTTAATTCTGGCTCGTTGGTAACATGTCAAACCGTGGAGGAAAGTTCATGCAGCGTCAGGAGCAGGTTATTAAAGCGTAATGCATTCACTTGACGAGAAAAAAAATCTGATTTGTTTTTCTGAGTTAACGAAATTATTGTAGAAGAAAAAAAATTTCATGGAGAAAGAAATCGGAGCATTATGAAACGCACCCGCCAACGATAGTTGGTAATGCCATTGGCAAATACTGTAGTATATAGAGTGAGAAAGTCTTTATACAAACAAACACTGGGAGACGACTGGTTGTTTCTCATCTGAAACCAAAAGTCAATAAAGTTATTTTATTAACAAAGTAGTGGGCTAGTATGTGTAGCATGCAAGTGATAGGCTAGTGGTAGCAACCAGTGTTGAGCAGTAACGCGTTACAGTAATGCCGTTAGTTTTGGCAGTAACATACTCTAATGCATTAGATTTTAAATTCGGAAACTCAGTTATCGTTACCAAATGGCGCATCACTCCATTAGTTTTGGCCAGGTTCTAAAACGGCGCGCAGCATGCAGTTTTTTCTTCACAAACTTCCCTTTCACTAAAACATTTTAGCCCTAAACAATAAAAGATAGTCAAGTCAGATAGAGGCATAGGAACAATCCTTACCAGAGCATCTTAATGAAACACGTCTCTCACCATCTCTGAAGTCACTGACCTCACCACAGCGCTGTAACGTTACATTAAGCAGCAGCGCTTCTGTAGATTTTTAGTCCCAGTAACATTATATCCAGTGACGTGATATCCAAACTACATCCGC
This sequence comes from Epinephelus awoara, assembly GCA_035609425.1. Lineage (NCBI taxonomy): Eukaryota > Metazoa > Chordata > Actinopteri > Perciformes > Serranidae > Epinephelus > Epinephelus awoara. Next base: position 30,353,155 of record CM069307.1, read on the forward strand.
TGTCGCTTAGGCGGTGTAGCTACGACAAGATGTTTTTATCTATGTTTTAAGTGTATTTTGAAAAAGACTGTGTGCATGTAATAAGCATAAATTAGCACACCATCCCAGAATGTTCAAACTGACACATACCTCGCGCATCGTACTTTGAATTTAGGTTCACTGACAAACCTGCGGTACATGAGAAAGCCTTGCTGAGTTATCAGAGAGAAAAGGTGAGCAAATGTCAGCAGGTCCTGGGCCAGCGGCACGTCTGTGATGCGCCGAACAGCATCAGAAAATGTACTGATATGTGTTTTGAAACTGCTCTATTAAGGGTTTTTACTGGTTTTATTTACCTGGTACCTTCGTTTTCGGGAGAAAGAGACAGTACGGATAATTTGGCTCTTGGTACAAACCTCCTGAACAGTAAAAACTGAAGGAATCTTAACCAAGAGTCAACACCTGGCACACGGTCGCAGTTTCAGGTGGTTGCAATTTGCAGTCTTCACCGTTAGATGCTTTTAAATCCTGATACCACTCTTGTGTTTGTCTGTTTGATATGAAGCTATGTGTTAGCTTAGCTTAGCATAAAGACTGCAAACAGGGAAACAGCAAGCCTGGCCCGGTTTGACACTTCACCAGCTGGAGGAAATGAAGGGATTTGTGCAGCTATTGAGCACTCTTTAACAATCCGACACAATCAGGGAGTGTATCTTTAAGATTTGATGATGTTTTATGAGTCGCGAGCGAGTGTGTGTGCCAATGTATATACTCATCCTTTTAAATGAAGCCATGGCATATTTTTAGATCTGATGTGATATGGTGTGATGACACTGGCATTTAAATCTTTTTGTGCTCAGGAGAAAATATTTCCTGTAAAACGATGAGATCACTCCTCCAACAGAGAACTCTTGCTCTACTCCAACATGTTTTATTCAGAGATGACATCATGTTACTGGAAGACTTTGCTTCTCTCTTCAATGAAGGTCATGCGAAGCGGAAACCAGGCGGAGAGCGCAGAGTGTGTGGCTGTGGAAAAAAAACAAAAAAAAAAACAGCTACATTTTAGTTTCAAACCCTCTAAACTGCAGTTTTCTAGTTTGTGCTTCTGGTGATTTTCTCCAAACTTCTGTGAACCAGAAACCTTATCACACATACTGCATCCACCCACACACGCAAACACACAAATACACACACACACACGCACGTTAGGAGCGTTCCACATGGATAGACACAACACGAACACACATGCCCAGTTGCCCCTCTGAAACTCTCTGCTGTGCACAAAGTCCTCAAACTGCTTTCCGCCTCCTCACCTCCTGTCTGTACTCCATCTCCATCTATCCTTCCATCTTCCATCTTTCAATCCACCCATCCCTCATCTGTCCTCCAATTTAGTCTCTTAGGTGCTGGCATGAGAGTTTCTCTTGGGAATAAAAACTTGGTAAATAGAAAAATACAAAAGCTTGGTTTGCATGCACACACCTAACAAGAATAAAGGCATTTTCAGTTCCCAGGTGCAGAACACAGTGTTCACACTTATCTAATGAACTGGACTTTGTGGTCAAGTGTACTTGGGCCTGCAACCTCCTAAATGTCCAGGAGCTCACTGATGCCCTGATCAAGGTCTGGGAGGAGATCCCCCAGGACACCATCCACTGATTCATCAGGAGCACGCCATGGAGCCAAGGTGGCTCTGCGAGGTTGTACTTTAGCACAGTGGTTCTTTGAGCGAAATACATTGGCATGCTAACATGCTCACAATGACAATGCTGACACACACATCCATGGTTGTTGAAATGCTTCACTGAAAACCATCAATGTTAACTTCATGGTGGTGTTTGATGAAATGTGAAGGCACCTCCCAAATCTGTACGATTCCTCCTCTTGTGCCATAGATATCAGCACCAAAGTAGGACAAATGCTAGGAATACAAAAATGATAGAATTCTGCTGTCACTAAAAAGTAATGAGCTCTGTCTATTCGGTTTACCTGCTGTTAAAAACAACATCATTAACCTTTTTTGTTGTTTGCTTATAACCTGAAAAACTGTATCAGTTCAATGTATTATTGTTTGAATCCAGCAGCTTTCAAAAACACATTTGTTCACAGCTCCTCAGCTGTAAAACCGAGAAAGAGAAAAGCGACTGAGACTTTGAGCTTTAAAGCAGTAACAAACATTATTGGCAACTTAATTGGACGAGACAGTAAAAGGTGGCGTAACAGAATGAAAAGGTGGAGCTGGTTAAAAATAACGAGCTTTGTACCAGCCATACAAACTGCTGTTATTATCAGAGGCAGGCGTAATGGGATTGAAGTCTTTTCTTATCTTGTTTATCTTGATTTTATTACTGTTTTATTTACTGTAAATCAAGGATACAAATCTTACAGTGCCTTCAAAATAAAGTTATTTCTGATTTATTTGTACTGAAATTGATGGCAGTGACGCTCTTCTCCAAACAGTGCTGGAAAAAGACAGTGGTTCGTGTCCTCTGAACCGTCCAGCAACACACTGAGGTGTTTAGATCAGGACACCAAACAGACTCCACGTGGAGTTTCCTTATCGCGCCTCTCAGCTGCTGCTCTATCTGCTCCGCACCATCTGTCGCCCATTTGAATAAATGCCACAGGTAGTTAGCTTGTATTTTTTATATCTCTGCCTGGATATCTGCCACAGGTCTCCTGGATTTTGTCTTCAGGTTCTGAGCACTCTGAGGGAGATACTATCAGGACATGAAACGGCCATCTGCTGCTCTTCCTCAGGTGCATATGAACACACATGAACATCACATGTACAGTGGTGGCAGAACTGATTTATTTCCCCCCAAAAATTACTACTAATCAAAACGTATACCAGTCAGTAGAAGTGATGAGCGGTGAAATATCTTGAATACCAGATATCGTCACATTTAGATGACAGAAAGTTTTAATGACAGGTAATGTTTCATGTTGTAGGTACTGAGACGGTGGTATCTTTAAAATGCAAGTCATATAACAACATATCCTCATACAAAGGTTCATATGATATCTAATGGCATCGCCTTAGGTACTCAACGTAATGGACATAGGTTGGGTTTAGTAGAGTAATGCCCAGTTCATACCAAAGATTCAAGACGGGATGAGTTGAAACAGCCAACTACTTGCAAAGTTCACCTCACATGGAACAGGAACAGCACTCTAGGGGAAAGCTGTGTTTGTTTGCACCACCCCAACCTGACTCCTTATCTGGACTTTTGCTGTTTGTACAAATCAGTGCATGAGAACAGCCTGTATAACAATGTCCACCATTGACCTGTTACATTTTGGCCAGTTCTCAATAATGTATCGAATTTAACTGGCTGACTTTAACACTTGGTTGTCCCACTTCCTGTTTAAAGATCTAGCTGTTTAAAGGCCCATTCCACTTAATGTAAACTTGAAATTGTCTGAATTTACAAATTAGCAAGGATCCGGAACAGTTAAGGGCATAACACACCATCAGTTTTCATATAAGTCTGTCTGATTTCAGAGGCAGAGCAAGTCCATCCCTCTGTCCTTAAAGTTCTTTGTCAGTGGCGACTGTCTACAGTCAGAAACTGAACTACTTACAGTTTTCTCGCTGCCCCAAAGCTGCTGTGTGTTAAAAATTAACAACATATTTGGTTGTACGTCTACAGTGAATGTAATTATATCTGTGCTGTAAGCTGGCAGACCGAATGTTCATCAGCCCAGCGGTGACATCTGCAGCATTTGGTAGCCAAGGATTCATCTATTAGATATATGTGTGTGTGTGTGTGTGTGTGTGTGTGTGTGTGTGTGTGTGTGTGTGTGTGTGTGTAGGTGTATGTCCCTGCTGTGATGAACCACGGGCTACAAAATCTGTCTTGTTGGAAGGATGGCTGGAGGTTAAAGAAGAATCTCAAACACAAGACAGAAAGCGCTTTAATTCCATATGAGCCAAGGCAGCAGCGGTATTATTTTTTTTATTTTTTTCCTCCGCTGTTGTCCCTCAGGACATTACCATTGAAATCTGTGTGTGTGTGTACGTGTGTGTATTTGTGTGTGTGTGTGCAGCCACCTGCTGAGAAGTGCATTGAAACTAGACTGGGATTTTGGCGTCAATACTTCAGGGTCTGTCTGATAAGCTTGGCCTTAGGGGAGAAACCAAACCAAAATAACAACCCAGAGATGGAGAGAGCTTTACTGTCAAGAAAGAAAAAGCATGTCGAGGGACAAAGATGACAAGACAGCACAACAGTGCATGTGAAGGAGTGCTCAGATCATTTGGCTTTTTTGGTCATGCAGGGAAAAAATTGCCAACTAAAAATAAAATTTCGAAAATAAAATTCTACAGCCTTGCTATTTTCTTTCCTTATAAACTGTCACATTGGCCCTGCATAACTAATTTCAGCACTCATGAGGGTGGATAACACAGGATGGGACTGGATGGCTCCAGCATGGTATAAACCTCCAATGAAAATGTACCAGAAGTGCAGCATCTTTAAGCAGTCATCATGAGCCACATTTCCAATATTCTTATTTATGCAGCTCATGAAATTTGAGAAAGATACATTCCACTCATTAGCAATATAAGACAACTGCACACTGGACTGTCTCTGGCTGCTCCAACCACAGCTAGGTCTAGATAGCTTTTTTTACCTGGGGTCTTTAATTGGCCTGAAACGATATATTCCCAAGGTTCTGCCTGAAAGACGGAGAGTCACTCATGGAGCAACATCTCATCCGCCACATATCCACCCACAAGCTTCATCACATCTTTGTAGCTGCAGCTCTCCAGACAACTACCAACTAAAATCCAGTTTTAGTTGTTTAGCCAGTGTAGGGCTACAGCCGACTTCCGTAGCCGCGAAGGCCTCAACTTTGGTGGGGTGTATTTCCTGGAGGGTCATGTCGGTCGAATTAGCCAAGGTGTTTCAGACCACAGGTTTAAAGAGGTTTAGTCTACCTGACTACCTGCAACAGTAATGGGAATATTTCCAACCGCTAAGGTAAAAGTGTTTCAAACTAGCTTGCTGCTTTGTAATATGCACACACAGCACGACGATTACAAAAATGAGTCCACTGATGTTACTGTTGTATTCCAAGTCAGTGGTGATGTGATAACAAAAGTAACATTAAAACAAATTGTTTGGTTTTGAAGTAATTGTAATAATATCACTGAAGTTTTATTGGTAATTAGTTACACTACTCATTACTAGAAAAAGTAATATTATTACTGTAATGCGTTACTGCCTAACACTGGGGACATGTCCTCACCAATTTTTGAAATAGCCGATTTTGACCCAATTATTTTTTAGCATAAGTTGTTAAATATGATCTGAAAATAATTTGCACCAAAAAATGTAAATGACAAATGAAACACTTTGAGAGAGGTTTTGGTAAATAATGCCTACTGTACGTGTGTATTGACTCAGCAGAGAACAATAAATAAGTAAAGCTGATCTACAGGAGAACAAATATTTGAAAGCAATAGGCTACAGAATGCCTGAGAGCTGGATTATATCCCATTATATTTTTATATGTTGAATTGTCACCAGGTGCCTGAAATTTGTGTTTTCCTTAACGGACATAAAGACATTTCCACCATAAAGTGATGCAGAAAAATCCTCACAATGCAGGAAATTAAGTTTTTGATGCTCAAGATTTCCCAGGGGAGGACCGCAGACACTGATCCTCTTATGTGCCCCCCGCCCCCAAATATTTTGAAACAAAACCTATGGCCTTTGGTAGTAGCCTGGGGAAGGCTGTGTTGTTTCCTGACCTGCTGTAATTATCTTCTCTGATGTCTTACCAACCCCCCCATTACATTGCCTAAAATCACATATTCACTATCTGTAACAGCATAGCCTATTTAGGGTCACAAGATGGAGGACGATCCCAGCCAACAATGGGCGAGAGGCAGGGTACACCCTGGACATGTTACCAGACTGCTTACATTACATTTGTTATTTATATATATTCATTTATTTTCAATTTGAGTGTAACGATATAGTACAAAACTGGGCCTCATTTGCAAGGAAAAACAAAACACCAAGAACATTTTACCAAATACAATCTTTACTTACGGGGTCAGGGGTCAAACATGTGAAGGCAGTTGGTGAAGGCACATAAATCCGTTCAGGGAAATCACACAAAAAGCAAAACCCATAAATCCAAGCAGAGTCAAACACAGAGGAATCAAACACAGGAAAAAATCTGGAGAGCATGAACACACTAGGATGACAATGACAATCTGGCAGTCGAATGGGGGAAACACTGGGCTTTAAATACACAAGGTGTGATTACTGACCACACACAGGTAAGTGGAACAAGACACAGGTGAAAGGACAGCAGACGAAATTAATTGCCCCACTGGGGACAAATAAAGCAATTGATTGATTGACGAGATATCCTCATACCAATGTAACTGGGCTAGAAAGCCACAAAATGTCCACGGCTGAGATCAATGCAAAAAAAGTCTATTTATTTAAGACATCAGTGCACAAAAAATGCAGCAGCAAATGTTTCAGTCCTTGACCATCATCAGTTCTACTCTACTTACTGTTGGAAAGATGAATGCATTTTATGATCTGGAGATGTTATGGTTAAGGTTTGGTAAGGCACAAAAACAACTTGACCAAGGGAGAAGAGCATGTTTTGTCTGTCCACGCCAGCCTCCCTTTGGTGGACACTGGGGGTGCAAATTGCCCCGTGATAAACATCAGAGGATTCTAATCAAATCACTCTGGATTTAGAGACGTGTCCAGCTCAAACCCTGCTCCCTGCTGGCTTCACTACAAACATGAAGTAGTCACTTTAGCTAATGACAGCTCTCTTTCGATGCAGTCGTTCACTGGGGGTCTGTGGAGCGACACAACAGCACTGAGCTCTACAGACTGGAGACACACACTGTCTACACACCCTCTGTAATTCTGCGTCACTTAATGAGAGACTTTCACTTTAAATTTGCATGTGTGGTCTTAATTATATGAACCTTTTACTTTGGCCAGGGTTATAAATAGCTGCAGTTAAACTACAGGATTATATACTGAACTGAAACTAAACCTAACACTCAACATGTTGTGAGACTAAAACAATGAGCTGTTCCTATGACTCATCCCTCTTACATTAACATATACTGTCATTTTAGTGTTAATATAAGACATGAAAAACAGGAAATAAGGCAGCTGTACAACATTGACTTCTTCTGTCTTCCATATTAAGAGCAAGGAAATCATGTAATGCATAAATATGAAATAGGCTGCTTTTAATTTTGGTGCATTTAGGTGACACTTTAGTGCAAACACACTAAGACAGGACTGAAACAGAGGCTGCTGGAGTCAAGCTTGAAACAGACACACTGTCATGGTGAAAAGAAAAAATGAAAGTAAAACGACGAGCAGAAACTAAAATGACTCAATCTGTGAGGTGATTCGTAATTTCCACCTCTTCTTTAATCTACTCCAGTCCTGTGGAAGACCTGAGGATGGAGGGGACAGTCAGTGTGTGTGTGTGTGTGTGTGTGTGTGTGTGTTTTGGCAGGAGGGGTGATACTGAATAATTCAACTGTTCTGCCCAAATTCTGTGGTGAAGCCAGGCAGAAAGAGGACAACATGCAGTGTGTGTGTGTGTGTGTGTGTGTGTGTGTGTGTGTGTGTGTGTGTGTGTGTGTGTGTGTGTGTGTGTGTGTGTGAGTGTGAGTGTGTGGAGGGGCAGCAGAGAAGGTCAGACATGTTGGGGGGATTTAAATGGGATTTCTTTTCCTTCAGCTTTAAAAAGGTACAACGGAGACACAACATTGAAACTGGGTCAAGGAAATGGGTGAAGGTGAGTGTACCCCCCACCCAAACACACCCACACATCCACGCACACACACACACACACACACACACACACACACACACACACACAGAGTCACAGGAGGTCTGGAGGAAGGCCACGGAGTGATGGAGAGATCACCCTGAAAATGGTTGTTTGTTTAAAAGAAAGGAAACAAAAACATCCTCAGTGGGGTTTTTCCCCTTGTCTGAAGACACTCACACTCAGCTGCAGAAAAATCCTGAAAAGCACAAATTTAACACTTAAAATCAAAATTATACAACTCTATAAACTGGCAGAATTTATTTCTTATTTTGACAAAAATAAATGTTGAAGACTGAATTTAGGAAACCTTACACTAGATGGATGTTTTTTTGCGTCTCTCATCTGTAAAGTACAAATACAGTAATACAAATAAAGTAATAAAGCATTTCCCCTGTTACCTAGCCGACAGCATCCATGGATACAGTTACAAATGTCTGTGGGGCATTCTCTAAAGGAGTGTCTCAATTCAGGTGCTGCAGCCAATTAAGGACGCGGCCTTTGCGGTCTATCGGCCACGTCCTGTGACTGAAACCGAACGGTCTCAGAAATGGGACGTTTCCTGGTTGCATCACCAGTTGTTCTTGCCCCAACCCGTTGTTCGCGGTACCAAATCATGACAGACCACTAAATTAACCCAATAAACATACTGGTGGCTTATTCCCCACAACAGTATAGTGGTGCTTAGTGCAAAAAACACATGTATTTGTACAATGCAGCAATGTTTACAGTCGCATAGTCCTCAGCCGCTATTTCCAGTTTGAGAAGTGTCCATACTGTAGTTCCACACTCAACTTCTTGACCGTTTTCAGTGAACCATCCGGGCACTGCATTTTTCCATACTTCTCAGTGTGAACGCACTTATGCACTCAAAATATTAAGTGTAAGTACAGAAGTACGCGATTTGAGACACAGCATTAATATATAATCGTTACTGGCACGCAATGCATCTTGGGATAGCCTGGGCCATAAAGGATTCATCCATTGCATCCTCCAAATTCTGGGAAGGAAGGTTGCATTTCTAGGCTGCATTTAAAGGAGCCTTCAAAATAGGACAGCCTTGGTCGCAAGGATGTGACGCAATCGGTCTTCAAATGCAACCTTCGAAGGCTGCAGCCCCTGAATTGAGACACAGCTTTTATGTGTCTGCTTTTTAATCTCAGAAAAAAAGAGAGACTCATGCTCCATCCATCCATCCATCCATCCATTTTCATCCAGTTATCCGAGGCCAGGTCGCAGGGGCAGCAGGCCACGCAAAGCACCCAAGCTACCCCTCTCCCCAGTAAAACTGTTCCCAGGCTAGATGAGATATGTAATCCCTCCAGTGTGTTCTGGGTCTGCCCAGGGCCTCCTACCAGTGGGACGTGCCTGAAACACCTCAAGCAGGAGTCACCCAGGAGGATCCTGATCAGATGCCTGAACCACCTCAGCTGACTCCTTTTGGCGTGAAGGAGTAGCGGCTCTACTCCGAGCTCCTCACCCTATCTCTAAGGCTGAGCCCAATGAGGAAACTCATTTTGGCTTGTATCTGCAACCTCAGTCTTTCAGTCACTACCCAGAGCTCATGACCATAGGTGAGGGACGTAGATGGACCAGTAAATCGAAAGCTCATGTTGAGAAACAAATTATGTTTTCTGTGTTGTGCAATAAATGTTCTGTTTTGTGTATGAGGAGGGAGATCAGACAGAACCAGAGGACTTGAGGCAGTGATGTGACATTATGGGCCCTGCAGTCAGAGGCTGCGGAGCCAAAGGAGAGCACCACGAAATCTCTTTTACTGTTTGTTTATTTTCTCGGAGGATTCAGTTACAAAATACTGATTTGATTGATGTTCCAGTGCAGCAGAGACAGCATTTATGAGCTGTGTTCAATCACAGTTTCTGACAACACAAACAGACAAACAAATTGTGAGCTTGGCTGCATTAATCAAGCATTGCCTCATGACAGGCTGTCGTATGTTGTGATTATGTCACAGCTAAGGGGTGTTGGCAATGTGACACATTCTAATTTAACATGTTCGTAAAGCATTGCTCTTACACATCATCGCATCATTGTTGTTATATATGTTCATTATATCACGAAGGACCAATTAGAGTGCTGGATTTGACATTGACGCTGATGTAATGTCAACTAAATGTCGTCCAGTTTTACCCAAAATGTAGAAATCAACAATAAAAAAAAGATTGGTTTGTTGTTATTGTGAATTGTTCTTATACTTGACTGGGTTCATCACAGGAAACACTGAACTAACACTAAATCATATGTGTTTGTGCATGAACCCTTCCCTTGTATCTCTGCATAGTTGTGTGTGTAATGGTACGTATTATCCTTTGTGTGTGTATGACAGTGACAAATGGACGCAGTCTCCGGTCCATCAGTGAAGTGGCTGCTGCTTTGTGTGGCTGATGATAGCTAACAATAATTGCTATGAGACTTAAAATGACTTGTAATTACATCGTGAATTTCATAACCAGGTCCCGAGCTCGTTACACGGCGAGATTTGTTTTTAAGTCACGTTAACATCATCACTTCGGTGGCACTGACAAACGACCGAGTCTGCAGAATACTCAGCATGGGCAGCATCAGCACGAGGTCTAATTCAATTTAGTCCAAATTTGTTCTAGCGAGCTGCTCATTAAGTTGGAGGTTTGTTTGTCTTCAGAAAACATTAGCTGAAAGTAGATCTATACGCTGTAATTGAACTCCTGTGTAAACCAGGCGAACACAAACTCATCATTCAGTGTAATGACTTTCATCCATTTCACTGATAGTAATAGATAAGACAAACAGGAGGGGACGCTGGCATATGAAGATAATTAATGTCCCCCCAGAAAATAGTGCAGTGGTCAAAAACTCCTGCTGAACTGTACGTGTCATCGCCTCCTCCAAGCTGTCTCCTCACCAAACAAATTAAATTAGGGACTTAGCAGGCTATTAAAAAGGTAATCTGGGAGTTTCTCTTTTTTCACTGATGGATTACATGTCCAAAATAAGTTTTAGGTCTCTGAGAGTTCAGCAAGGATGTAAAGTTCACATGATTGTATAAATTCAGACGGGATAAAGCAATAGCAAAGTATAGAATGCAAATACATACAGTACCACACATGTGAAGTCGTGCCTGTTTCACCAAAAAGAAAAGACTTCCTGTCAGATATTCACTTCTTTTTTTAGGTGAAGCACTTTGCCTCATTGCAAGATGCATGTAGGAATTCTTTAAAGGGTAACTCCAGTGTTTTCCAACCTGGAACCTCCCATGCTTTTGTGTCTAAAGCCCCTTTTACACTGCCTGTTCAAATGCGAATAGCAATAGTTGATGGAAAACCACATAAATGTGCATTTTTCTTTTGCAGAATATCTGAAAATTCATTTAAAATATGATATTTGGATGGAAACCAAGCTAATGTCTTCTTTAACAAACAAATCATGACTCAAGATAAAGTCGTACAGTCCAAATCAAAAGTTGCACTTTCAGACCTTTGGCCAGAGAAAGGCTAGCAGTTCTGTAGCTCCCACTCTTTGTGCTAAGCTGTGCAAAACACAGCCCCATTTGTGACCTCTGTGATTTGCTCATAGTGTTCTCTTCACAAACCCAACAGGAAATTTCAAAACTGCAGGTTCTGTCTTCAAAGGTATGTCAGTGATCTCACAGATGCCTGTCTGCTGGGAATGATAACATGTTTGCCCAGGGAGCAAACCAGCATTTAAATCCAAAATTTCCACAGACTGAGCTGCTTCTTCTGTGCTGTGTGAGGGCGCAGGTCACAAATGGTGCTAGGCTAAACACTTTAAAGTATGGAGAACTCCTACCCACTCTCCCCTGCTGCCATCTCCTGCTAATGCGAGCGAGAAGCACACAGCCAGAAGACGATGTGCTTAAACGTACATTAAGCCTCTGTCTCGTAATTTTGGCGAAGCATCAGTGTCAGCAGTGAAAACTAGACTGGATGTAAGATACTATCACTGTCTGTCCCTTAAATTCATCATTCGACAGATTAGTTTGAAGAGGCCTAAAGTTCTGCCTTAAGTGGTGTTTCTTCTCTTTTTAATATTTGTTATCATGAAGTAGCAGAAATCTGATAAACTCTCTTTGTTCACTCTCTCTGTTCTGACTTCATCATGAGGTGTAGTGCCTTAAAAACAAACAGGTTATCAAGAATGAGCTTATTACTGAACCTTTATTATTTATTTTTCATTCTAATACATTTTTATCTTGGCTGCATTCAACCACTACTGAAGAAAGGGAGCAAAATATACTGAAAATATTAGGGCTGCCCCCAAAGAGTCGACCAGAAAGGTCATTTTTCATTGGTCGCTAAGTCGCAGAAAAAACACACAAACATGAAACTATTAGGAGCTGCGCCTTGTTAAAATAAATCATCAATAAATCTATATGACTGGACCATGTGGGAATTTAATTTGAAAGGACAGACATAGGAAGTGTCCACACTCAGCAGTCAGACAGGAGTCAGGTTAATTTCCAGGGCTGGTACCTGCGGTTATTCCACAGGCTAGTTAATAACATGTCGGGCAGGAAATCCAAAGTGTGGGATCATTTTGAGAAGGTGAAGGACGAACCCAAGGTGATATGTAAACTCATCTTCATTGGTCGACTACAAACATGACGTATCATCTGAAACATGGAAGTAGCTACATGCCCATTAGCCCACAGCGTCATTAACAGGCGGCTCGCTCAGTGTGTGACGTGCACTTGTAGATAAAATATAGGCCTATATTAATGAAGGTTCATTAGTACGGTTTTGTATTTCTCTGTAATGTAGCACAGTGTTAACAATGTTACTGATACTATTCTTTCTCACACCTTCAACTCAAACCACCAAAATATATCATTTAATCATTAAATTAATGTTGTGAACATGCAGGCGACTAGTCGACTAATGGCCCTAAATAACGACTATTGGTCGACTAGGAAAATTCTTAGTCAGGGGCAGCTCAATCCGCGCCTATTTTCCGTCTTTAACTTAAGACACAACTTGCAATACAAACTACAGGCACCAGCAAGGTCCATTAATCTGTTCCAGTTAGACCACTACTTCCCCTCTTTCTCTCTCTCTCTCTCTCTCTCTCTCTCTCTCTCTCTGAGGCAGCTGTGTGTGTGTGTGTGTGTGTGTGTGTGTGTGTGTGTGTGTGTGGTGTGTGTGTGTGTGTGTGTGCGTGTTGTATTGATCTCTGCTGCTCTCTGTGTCCATTAGTGGCCCAGGAGGCAGACGCTCTGTCTGTCTGAAGTGTGTGTGGGTCTGTATGGAGGTTTATCAGATACTCATCAAACACTGCAGAATCCTCCACAGCCGACGCCTCGTATGGAAAATGTCACAATTTTGATAAACCTTTTCGAGAGGCGATTTCAAGTAACCCGAGTTTTGGTCGATATTTCTAAGTGTCATAACTCGGTTAGAATAAATTACTCCAACCTTGAAAATCTGACAAACCTGGTTAGGGTGCCATCCTTGTAGGGTTTTAGATTTCATCAGTCCTGATCCCAATTAGGATCCTGATAATCAGATATTACGTTGCCAAAATGTGTTAAAAGCAAACATAGCCTTTATTTTTCAGCATATTTAAGCTACAAATAACAAATAGTTGAAATAAAATACAAGATATTTTCTGAGTCTTTTTGGTTGAAAGGCAAAATAAAGAAGAAAATATTAAAATTCAAGTGCTGAAATAATTAAAAAGAAAAAATGAGATTGATGAATAAATTTGAGTTTTAGACTGTCCGACAAAACAACACATTTGAAGAATCAGTAGATGAGTCAGTGATGGAAATAATGCTGAGTTGCAACCTTAAAGTATTCTCTGTCCTGCTCAGCACATGTTGCATGCTTTCCATTAGACTTTTCTGGAGTCAGACATTCCTACATGATTCCTGGGCATCACGACTGTCCTGTGTTATTGATTAGTTCTTCAAGCAAAATCTTTCTTGCTGCTTTGATTATTTGGGAACTTTATAACCATGTGGTCTGTTTGTTTATGACTGAATTACATTTCACTGCATCACAAGTGTCTGTTGTGATCCTGGAAATATGCTTTTTTATTCTCTTGCGGAAAGTTAGATGAGATGATTGATACCACTATGGTATTTGCACACTGAATACTATTGCCAGCAGTTGGCTAACTTGGCTTGGCATAAAAACTGCGGCTGGCATGGCTCTGCCCAAAGGTAACAAAATCCACCTTCCAGCACCTCCAAAGCTGACTAATTAACAGCATGTTTCTTATTTGTTTACTTCACACAAAAACGTGTGAAAATGACAGATTAACTTTTTACAGTGGGTTATGTGATCGACTATATCTTCTCCAGACTTCTTGTACTGTTCTTTCAATTTGTACTAAAAAATGCTAGCGTATGTAGCATGAAACAGTAGCAGATTTGTGCTAACATATTGAAAAATGATTACAAACAGGTGCAAGTGAATATGAGGAGCATATTTTGATACCCCGTTATAACATCTTCATTTGGATGTTATACCACCACAGAATCCCTCACTTCATGTGTGCTGTTAAGGCCAAAACAGAGCTCTGCGCTTAAAAAAATACGCCCCCCATTATTTTCAATGTACAACCCTACACTGGTGACGGCTTTATGCCACTGTCCTATTTCCAGCCTTTCCGCACCTGGTATTAGAAGGAATTTTTCCCGCCCTCACTCTCTGCTTGTACAGTACATACCAGCTCCTGTAGCAGCTCTTTTTCTCTGCTCCTGTGGCAGCTCGACTCCTTTCTCAACATTGATGTATAAAGACAACTCTGTTGCTCTTGCTGCGTCTCATGTGTAATGAAGAATGGATGAGGAGAGACTTTATTCATAGGTGTCATTTAGGTATGGTGAGGCAGCTGCCATACCTTGGAATCGGGAGAAAAAAAAAGAGAGAGGTTGTGAGTGTCCTTCATATTTGTTGCAAGTGATCAGACTTGATATGTTAGATAATCCGAGGCACACTGGCTGGTTGTTTTCATTTTATTGCACTTAAATAGGTCAATAATATGCTCATCAGTGGATACAAGTGTTAGTGAATACGAGTGTTATTGAATCAAATTGTTCTCCACTTCGCTCCTCCGCGAGTTATGAGTTATGTGAGTTATCTGTGTGTTATAAAAGCATTTTGCTCTGCTGCTGTAGACAGCCTGTCTAAATGATGTCTTGAAGCCTGCCTGATTATATGTGGGCTTTTTTCTTCATTAGGCTTGTATTTTCGGTCTCTGGAGACACTCCAATAAATTTGCCTATATTGTACCAAATTGGCCTTTGTTTTCCTGTGTTTCATACACTGGACCCCTTGGTTATCTTCTAGAAATGAGCTTGTAATTAATTCATTTTCTTTATTTTCTGTGAAGTTAAACACATGACTAATGATAATTAAACGCCCGCTCGCTGTCCGTGGTGCTGAAATATGCGCCGAAATAGGTCAGATGTTTTCACTGCTCTCACCAAGTCGTGCATTACATGCAGAAATGAGGTATAATGAATGTGAGAAACAGCTTCATGTCCTTTGAAACAGCTTCCAATAGCATAGTATGTACTTCTGACAGGTCAAAGACCAAAGTGAAGATTTATATGTTTATATTTTTTAAACTCCATCATCAGTAGCTCTGTGACATCATGTCATATTGCCAATAATTATTGTCAATAACACATGTTATACGTGGTGCTTGAATTGAAACAGAGTTGTGGGGATTGATGGTTATACTTATCCATTTGTAAGAACAACAATGAAAGACAATTTTAATCCATCATGTTCAGCTAAATCTACAGGGACCAGAATATATTTTTGTATGACTTTACCTGTCACTAAAATCTCTCACCTGACAGTATGACAGGTTACTATAACCTTTGACAAAAAAGAGCTCCTTGCACAGTGTGTGCCATACAGCAAGAGGTGCTGACAACTGCAAGATCAACTTGAATAGTCAGAAGAAGAAAAAACCACAAGTATTAGCGGTTATGACTCCAAACTAGAACTAAAAGTTCATGAAAGTTCAGGCACTTTAGCAATCACAACCACAAACATCTGTAGGATTGTTCTTGAGGTTCCCAAAATTGTTTAATCAGGTGGATACAGACAACTTTTCAACCGCCCATAGCGTTTCCAAGTGGTCTTAATGTTGATGCTGTTGTTGCAAAGGCCGCAGATCCATTAAAGATGGAGCACAATGAGTTATACTCATATATTGGTGCCACAATGTACAATCAAAACATTAGATTTCAGGATAGCAACCTATGTCTACCAGAGAGGTTAAAGTATACTAACAAACTAAATATTGTCAAGGGCTGCTCCCTGAAAGTCAGAGATTTGAATCATCAGTCACAGACTCCTCAGGTGACTCAGATTCCTCCAAGTTGAGCAGCCATGTTTAGCCCTGATATTGCTGGTCTGTGTCACTGTCTCTTCCACTTACCTTGCATATCTTGGTGAAGTGATTCCAGAGGTGAAATATGTTTTTCCATAAGTGAACAATATGACTGAATTACAAGGTAAGGTCATCTTAAGATAACAAAGTTCAAAACCAGGTCTCACATAGCTTAGTTAGCTTCAACCTCTACAGTTGATCTGGCCACATTAGCAACTGCAACTTATTCAGCTTTATAAATTTTAGCTAAATCTCCAATGTACTTTCTACTTTTGTCTTCTCAAAGGCTCAATTTTTCAGTTTGGCAGTTTACAAAAAAGTGATTATGGCTTCTTTTCCTATACCTATCTATCTATATACACAGTGGCTCCTCTTTAATCACACATGTTTTTACGATTGCTAGTTTTGGACTATAAAGTTTGAGGCGTACTTAGCCTACAACCGCCATGATCTCTCAAGAATCGGCACACAGTTACATCCCATTTGACTTCAAACAGCAGCGCTTGTCAGATCAAGGAGATCCGTTTTTGCTGCTATCCCAAGATGAAGTCACCGGCAGCGGCAGGGAGAGCAGAAGCAGAACCTGGGAAAGTGAGATGGGCTAAAAGCTAAGCTAAAGGCTACACCGCACAAGCTGTCCTTACACACATACAATGTCTTTCCAACAAGATGGACGAACTACGACTGAGAGTTACATCACAGCGAGGCACAAAGAACTGTTGCATCCTGATTCTGACCAAGACAAGGCTGAACTATAACGTTACCAATGCTGCTGTCTAACTAGGTTCAATCACTACATGGTGCATATGGGACATCTGATGTCGGCAAGAAGACAGGAGTTTGGACTGTGTGTATAAAAACAGTGCTTTGGTACGTGGACATGACTGTCACAGACACAGTCCACCATTTCTGTGACTGGGGATAATAACTGGGGATAGCTGCCAGTAGCTACCATGGAAATGCGCTTCCTTTGTGCTGTAAATCGAGTCTTCATTGTCCCAGGAGGTTGTATCAGTGCCAGAAAGAGAGGCTGACAGGGAACCAGTCTAAACACACATGGTGTCAATACTTGATAGCCATTACTCTGTGCAATCAAAATTTACTTCATGATAATAAATCAAAGCAAAATAAAAACGTGCCTGTTTCCACTTTAAAGCAAAACAACACCAAGGGAGCATCCAACAACCAAACTCAACGAGTGTTTCTATAAGTAAATGTATCTTACAAGTGGCTCTCAGCCAGAAAGCAGCAGCCCTTCTTAAGTGGACATGATGTTTTCCCTTGACCTATTATCACTCGTATCGACTACCTCGCCTATTTATCTGAATGCACCACTAGTGTTTGTATGAGAGAGCGAGAGTTCGATACAGCACTTAAAACACAGCAAATATTCAGAGCGGCTACAAGAGGCTCATTAAATTTTGATGCTCTCCTCTCTCTGCAGCTCTTATCCAAGGTAATGGAGGCTAATTAGTGCTCACACATACACAGCATCATTAATGGGGAATAACAGGTTGTCCTCTTGATTCAGATAACTCTCAATGCTTCCTGGACCGGAGGGAAACAAAATGAGTGCTGAATGCCTGAACTGTGTCCACCAAGGAAATCCTGTACTCAGACACATTGGAACCAGGATGTGTTGATGTTTTCTGCAAGTAAACACTATATGAACATGCTCCTTCAAGGTCTTTTTGCCCTGCAGATACTTTTTCAAGCAACTTTGTTAGACACAGGAGCTTTACCTGAACTTTAACAGCAGGAGCATATAACTCTTAGTTTTTATTCCTGCAATCCAAAAGGTCCTGAGGTGGTGCTTTTTGATGGTCAAGGAGCTGGACTGAATGTTACTGAATAGTCCAGACTAATAAAGAGTATGATAAGAAGAAGACGCTACCAGGAGAGAAGAAGTGAGAAAAACAAACTTGACTTTATTTGCTGCTGAAAAGCAACTAGTAACACTCAAGTCGTACTTTAATGACAGATAAATTATTGTTCTGGTGTTTTTGGTGTCCTGTTCTTGGTCTGCATGTCTCCAACATCCATTAAAATTCACAGTCACATAACAGATAATTACAAAGAGTTACAAACTGACTCTATGATTTTGTCTCAACGTGCGGACACACCAAACAGACATCAAAGAACTAGCGGCGACAAAAGCCAACTGCTGCGTCGTCTATGTCGCCTCACGTCGCCCTGTGTCAGTTGCATTTGAGGCTTTCGCGATTCCATCATAGATGTAACTCTTCATTAGGTTGTGTTTATTTTCCTCGGCAGCGGTTTGTTGAGTTGTGTTGAGTTGTGGAGGACTGTCCAGTCGATTAGTTTGTAATCGGATCGATCAGAGCTGAACAGATCAGATCAGTGGGTTAGATTAGAGGAGCAGCTGCTGCAGAGGCGAGTAAAAGCAAACTTTTAGACCCAGGGCTGGACTGTGAGGTGTGTGGTTTACGCTCTACACTCCATGACTGTGGTGTTCTGTATTTGGGGTTTAAAAAGATGGCCCAATTAAATGTGTAACAGAAAAACCCTGTTACAGAACAACAACGTCTACAGAGTGAGGGGGCTGACCTTAATTATGTGGTTGTTATTGTAACTATGATATTGAAGGTCCCCTAATCCTAAATACTTCTTTGAACCAAAGGGTTATCTCTGGGTCTGAAAGCTAAAGAAAATGCGGAAGTGCCCTAACTGACATTCTTTCTAATGGCCAGCAGGGGGCGACTCCACTGGCGCCAGAAGGAAGTCAGATTGTACAAAAGTCTAGAGAAGAAGTCTATGACAAAATGAACTTCTCACTTGATTTATTACCTTGGTAAACACTTTTCTAATAAGTTCATGGTCTCAATCACTTGTTTGAAGTTTTCTTTAATACAACATGCTGTTCATTTTGTAAATTATGTTCCCATTTAGACTAAAATAGACGATAAATAAAGAATGCTTTAAGGTGTTGCTTCCTTATGAGTGACACGTTGGGCTTGCTTTTTTTTTTCTGTTTTTCTTGTGATCTTGGGTGCCTCTCCCTTTTGTCCAAATATGGTCACTTCTGGCTTCAACAAAACAAGATAATGATGGCCAAAACACTAAAATCAAGGCTTCACTCCGCAAACCAATGGGTGTGGTAGCGGTGGCTACGTCCACTTTCATATAGTCTATGATTTTAAACCAATCCAAGATGTTGAACCTAACCAAGAAATCATTGTACCTAAACATAACCTTATTGTTACCACAGCACTGTCTCACCATAAAACGCCATAATGGTGATCTGAAAGTTTTTAGAGGCACTGGTGAATAGCGTCGTCCCACCAATCAGAAATGGCTTAATATCTATTGACTTGATTTATTTTTTATTAGGTAAATATCTCATCAAGGTCAAGCAACTAAAACTGGTCCATTTGGCTTGACATTAAAGAAAGAAGAAACATTAAATGTTGCAGTAGACAAACCAAGGCTCCAGGTGAGTGAAAGGGTTTGTGGCAGTATAACAACACCAAGCGTCATCCATCTTTTCTTCTTTGAAATGATGGGCAACACTCTCAGGACTACCTTCATCTTTCCATTCGAGTGACAGTACGTATTTTTTGACGTAACATCCCTGCACGGTCCTCTCTGCAGTTGCTTCATCTGTTTCTCTCTGTCTTCCAGCAAGAAGATTTTGTCATATGATTTGATGAAAGCATTCAGACAGCAGTTTCACCATCTTTCATGTCTGCTCAGAGCAGCCAGACCTGACACGTCCTGGTCAGGAAAATAGAAATCAGTTTAGATCTTGTTTGACAACTTCTCAGCTGCACTGGACATATCTTTTCCTTCCTTTCCTCTTTGTGTCCTGCCTTCCTCCTTTCCTTTACCCTGATTTTGAGGATTTTTGGAGCCTGAGTTTTAGGAACAGCTAAGCCTCTGTCTCCCATCCTGTTATTTCACTCTCATTACCTGAATTACTGTCATTTTCTGTTCCAGCGTGCCACAGCAAGATTGCATGTAGAGCTGAGAGACAAAGCAGCAGAGAGGAGCTCATTTCTGTGTTTCCACTGATGATGCAAGTCTTATTTACCACTGTGTGTTTTTGTTTTGTTTTGTTTCTATCTTATTTGTGATCCCTGGTTGTTTCAAAAAAAAAAAAAAAAAAATACAAGCATGGACATGAAATATAATTATTACTGATGACATTCTGTAACCTTATTTTGTCATTCACCAGACACATGCTGTCATATCTTAAAGGGACATTTCCCCCCAAAAACAAAAGCACCCTATTTTTCCTCTTTGGTAGGGATGTCTGTCTTCTCTCCAATATAATGGAACGAGACGGCACTCAGCTTGTGGTGCTCAAAGCACCAGAAAAATACATTTAAAAAACTCAACAGCAATGTCTCTTTCCAGAAATTATGACCTGGTTACTCAAGATAATCCACAGACCTTGTTGTGAGCAGTTTTATGTAGGAACTATTTTCTTTCTACCAAACTTCACCCGCCGACTGTATCACCATGCTACTGCTACCTCACCTGGCACCACTGATCTAGCCTCAGATGATGCTATTAGTGTTTACATCTGGTACTGTCGTGAGCACAAGCCTCTCATTCATGAGTAGATGCAACCCTCCTTCTGTGCGATGAGTTTTGATCAGGCCCAAAAATTCAGACCTGACCCTACATGAACCCACACAATGTCTGTCCAAGCACGACCCAAGCCCACACCACAGCAGCAGTTTTGGGATGGATTACTGAACAGGCCCGAGGCACAAAGTGTCAGGGGACCCCCTGGTCTTCACTTGCAAAATGTCAAATGACAAATTAACACATACCAACCAGTAAGAGACTCAAGATGACCACAAAGAGACACAAAACAACCACAAGGAGACACATAATGACCACAAACAGACAAACCGCTCGCTAATTCCTGCTATCAGCTGTTTCCTGTTCATCCACCGCCAGTGGGTTGCACATGCGGCGTCATCAACAGCTCCTCCCACAAGTCATTAACAGCCCCTCCCCTTGTGGAAGGGTGCCTTGTTCTTTTTAAACCAAAAAGTTTTCGCCAATATGTCTACCTCTACACGGCAGAAAATTGGGCACCTCGGATCAACTTGCCAATCCGGCTCTGTGTCTAAACGCTCGCAGCTTGCCGGCAAAACGGCCCAACATTCGCTGAAAATCTGGCAGTGTTCTACTTCTCTCCAATGGTTCTCCACTATAATCACTATAATGCCGCCCCCCCCAAGACACACACACACACACACACACACACCTCTTCACCTTGATTCAGTCCATTGCAACTACTGCAATTTATGCACAAGCACTGCCAGTTTCTCACAAGCCGAGCACCATCTAGTTCCATTATATTCAAGAGGAGGCAGACATCTACTCCAACACTCAGCAACTCACACCACAACAATATAGACTGATAAATAGCTCTACATATGAGAAGTAAAATATGTGTTTTTGATTTGGGGGTGAACTGTCCCTTTATTGTGTCATTCTATTGGTGTGAGGTTGGATAGATTTTGTCGCCCAGACTGTCCAAACACAAGACAGTCACCACTTTTGTATTCAGTTTATTCTGAAACAGTTAATTGTTTTTAATTAACACAGTTCATCTAAATGTCAAGGCAATTTTAAAATGTCACAAATGGTAATTGGATTTGCTTCCATCAACTTGGTGCATGTATTTGTGACATTCACAAACTGTATTCTTTGTTCCCCTTATATTTGTATGTACTGGACACAACACAGTGACTCTTTATACCTTAACTTCATGTCTAATAATGGTATTATTTAGTTGGTTATTTAGGATGTGTGTTGTCCATAATGTGGGGAAATGGCTTCATCAAGCAATCTCAACCAAACAAGCGAAATCTCATCATATTTATTTCCCTCCATCCAAAGACATGCAGGTCAGGTTTGTACCTCTTACAGGTTTGGAGCTGTGATGTGTTGTGACAGGAGTGTGTGATGTGTTTGGACTGAAACAAACTTCCCTGCTCACCTCTCTTTCCTTCTTTCTATATCATCCCTCCTTCTCCTGCTTCCTTCCTTCATTGCTGCCTTTTCCTCTTTTTCTCTGACTTCATCATGTTGTACGACTGAGCAGGCTGGAAGGGTTTAGCTCTGTCTTCATTAGCCTCAGGATTTCTGAGCCCCCTCCTCCTCAGTCTTTATGTGCAGGGTTGTTTAATTCGGTGAAGCCTTAAAATTGTGACGACCTCTACTGTACACGAATCTGTGAAGCACGGTCTGTTCACCAACTTATCACCATGGTAACAGTAGACAGTAGTAGTGTCCTGTCCCGGTACATTTGTTTTCCTCTAATTGGACTTACAAGGATTTTCTTTGGTGATGCAGCTGGAATTATGTGAGCTGTGAATGGACTTCATTTACACAGAGCTTTTACAACAAAGAGCAACTGGGGCTCAGTGTCTTGATCAAGGACGCTTTGGCAGGGAAAGGACACAGGGACAAAGGGTTAATGGACAAACCCACTGTACCTCCTGAACCAAGACTGGCCCACATTTTTACTGGGGGACAACAATTTTGGTGTCATTTGAAAAAACTATATAAGATTTAAAAGCTTTGATTAGTTAGTAAATTCCATGTGTAGCACCAGACTCATCCTATATTTGAGTACGATGAAATAAATCTTTAATCACCTCTGGACAAGACCCCAACCCCCCCTACTGGAGCCCCAAACATCTCCAACCACTCCCTTTTTCATTAAGAGACTAACTCGCTGCATATGATATTGACATGATAGGACAGTTTATTTGGTGGTGTCCAATGCCAGAAATCACTGACCAAGCACCAGTTTTCCACAACTTTGGAGTTAGACCGGGGTTGTAAGTGCTACTGTAATTGCACGGCATCATTTGGAGGTGTGTATGTAACATTACAGCCATATTAACAGAACGACTGTCATTCTAATTTTATGATTAGTGGCTCAACAATTTGGATAAAGTGCATTTAAAATGTTTACCCTCAGCTCATAATCTGTATCGCACATATACTCCATATTGACACTAGAATGACGCTACTCAAAAGAGCGATGAAAGGTGCTTTTAAGCCAAAATTCAGAACAAAAACAGGTCCTGACCAGGTTAGGTCTGCTGCATAAGTTACCATGGTGATCTTAGCCAGGTGAAAAGAGAGCCACCTTTGGCTTCAGACTCAACACACCTTGATAAGCCATTAATCTTGCTTCGTGGTACACCCCTCTTGTTTTGTGTCTGCATTCTGGCTGAGCCATGGCTAAATGTGACAAACTACTGTTTAAGGTGTCTCATTTTCCTTTTTTGCATAATGATTGTCTTTAAGGGCGCAGCTCACGATTCTGGAGAAAGATGGTTGATTGTTGAGTCTCACTCCCAGGTCTCTGAATACTGATGCTTTGGGTTGGTGGTTTGGGTCTGATTATAAAACCCAAGGTTGTAGGTATTTCATGACCTGGGGATGAGACTCAACAATCAATTATCTTTCTCCAGAGCTGCATAGTGATGTGTTTTATTCAATAATGTTTTCACGGTTATATAAGGGTTGGCATGGCTCTGTTGGCCACACAGGACCTTAAAAGTTTTGGTGTTTTTTCTTAAACCTGTCCACTGAGGACAGCTGCAGAGTTTAAGCTCCCCTGTACATAGTATGTCCATTTCCCAGTGACCTTCATGTTAATTGATTTACCATGTTCATAGCAAGATGACAAAAACAAGCCAGAGACTGAGTGAGTCCCGTTACACTCTTTTTGCTTGTAACATTCCCTCACTGGAAAGTTCAAACATCCCTCGTGAGTTTTAGGTTTGAGATCAGATGAGCATGTGCCCCTCGTCATCTCACTCATTCCTCTTCATCTGTATCCTCTTTCTCCTCATGAATGTTTCCTCAGGGCTGTCATGGTATAACAGGGGTTTTAAAGATGTCAAGTATGACCTTATGTGCTATTATTTTCCCATCTTGAATCATTTGTTGTGCTTTGACTCCTTCCTCAGGGATGCTTCTGGAGTGAATACGACTAAAGGAACCTTTTTCTCCTCTACTCTTTCAATCACATTGTCTATTTCTTTCACATCAGTATTTTACCTCAGACACACACACTCAGAGGTCAAGCTGTGATAAACAAACACAGACAGTGTCTCATCCCATCACTTGGCCTAATTTGTTGATTTGATTTGTTTTAGGCTTGATTTTTCTTTATGTTGCCTCATGAGAATGGAAAACATTCTGGATATAGCTGTATTGTGGACTGCACCATCATGTTTAGACTGAAGAAAACTGTAAAACAAAGTTTGGTGTAAGGTTAATGTAGCCATCAAATACAATAGTTTACAGAGTAGTACAAAAAACCTAAACTAGACCACTCAGTAGCTGGCCTATAAATGATTAAACAAATCATAATATAAGGATAATAATAATGACGTTTTACTTTTACTAGTAAATGGATCTTGTAGAACTGTTGCATAACAGCAGTATCACACTTGAGGTTGTGCTGTTGTACTGAATGTCAGAACAGCAGTGATTTGGTCGTCGACATGAGACCACTTAAAGGTCTAGTATGTAGGTTTTAGTGGCACCCACTGGTGAGATTGCAGATTGCAACCAACTGAAAAGTGATCCCGTATGCCAAGCATGTAGAAGAACTACAGTGGCTGACACGAAAACACAAATTCTAAATGCTCATTTTAAGGCAACGAAATCATGACGCTTAGTTTCAGGTGATTATAAACTAGTAAAAAATATAGTTATGAATATTATATTTAATCTCTGCCAATATATTCCCCTAAATCCTACACACTGGACCTTTAAATGAGGCTACGCGTAATTTCAAATATCCTACATTCACACAATGCTTTCACTGTCCCACTGACCTTTTATTATGATCTACAGAAAGACTCCCAGGGTCACTATAACCTCACCATTCGTGATACTTTGTGTTCAGTCATCAGACCATTAATTTCTGTTCGTCATCGCCGACTTTAATTTCTGTTCGGTCGTCGAACCTTATTTTCTTTTCAACATTCTATTTAAGTTGGTCAATATAAATCTCTATTTATATATTTATTTACTTTTGTGCCGGCTTAAGTCAGCATTTCAGACCTACAGTATTCTGAGCTTAATCTTCTTATCACAGTCAACTGATCTCATTCATGGCTTCATTTCAATACATGTTTATATATAATGTACATTTTCATTTCATTGTCTGAGATGCCTGTTGCCACCTGGTAAGGTAAAGATCAACTCATATCAAGTGGTTTGTTTTTTTTCTCCTCTTTCTTTCTTTATCTTTGGCCGCGTTCCTTAATCTACTACGTCTTTACCACCCTCCTGGACTATATGATATCATAATGGGGTCTAATCACCAAAGACTTTTAACATTTCTCATACTTATGTGCACATGTAAATAAATATTCTTTTTCCTCAGAAGAAGTCTGTCCTTACTGACATGTTGTAATGGGTCTCTGTTTTGTGATACGATAAATGTCTCTGCTGAGAGTTTCATGCTTTTCTACTGATTGACAGCAGGTGATGGTGAAGGACTGTGAGCATAGCAATGCACCCGCAAAGGGTAGAGGAAAAGAACACTGCTAGCCAACAAACATAAAAAAACCTATGTTTTCAAATATTTTAGAAGAATGAAAATGCATTTAACACATCTCAAGGAAACACGCAGTTAAACTGTTTACTCTCCTGAACATCGTACAGGACGCCTGTAAAGTATATTTACCCTGTCTCATTGGTTATGTACAGTAAAACATCAAGCAACAATTTCATTGTGGCTCCAGTAAAGACTTTTTGTTCATGTCCCAGATTAAGACAGAATAGAAGATGTCCCAGAATAACGTCTTGTAAACACAGTGTAAGGGTTTTTTTTCCCTTCTGTATATATGAAATATTGTACATGATGACATGTCAAAACTAAATGAGGCCGTTGGGGACACATGCACACATGACCGTCAGGAGGACTTTTTTTTTTTTTCTTCTTTTTCACCTCCGTAATTTTTCATGTTGTTTGTCCTCTTCACTGCCCCTCCTCCTCAGTCTCTCCATCCCTCTCTCTTTTTTTCTGTCCTTTCTGGACCTCCCCTCCTCCTCATCCTCCCCCTCCTCCTCTTCCTCTCTATCTGTCTCTTCCCTCAGCAGCCAGTAACGCGATTCAAGGTGACGAGTTCACATCGTCTTCTAGGGAGCCCTTCTCTCCTGACCTACTTTTACTGGCTGCTACACTGCAGCGCACTTACAAACACACACACACACACACACACACACACATACTCGTACAGAGCTGTGCATACAGGCACACAGACACATATATACTACCTTAATAATTATATTCATAATACTTAAGAAAATATGTCCACACAAAGACTCCCACATCTTTTTTTCTCCCTTCACACAGACACACACACACAGAAACTTTCACACACACTGATGCAATAAAAGACAGGTGCAAAGCTCTAATAAAAACATACTTTCATTATCCGGTCCCTTCAGGTTGTTTGTTGTGAGTAATTTTTGTTTTAATTTCAAAGTGCACTCTTGTGAGTGGTCTTCGCATGCCTATTATCAACCCAATGTGTTATACATTGCATTAAATTATGTAAATCAAGCTTGTGAAGGAGATATGATGTTGAAAAAATACATTCAATTTGCAGAAATATATTTAGTAGCACTATGCAGAAAGTGTTACGCTACGATGCAAACTTACATGAATATGAGCATGCAACACTTCTTTTTCCACTTTTTTAATCAGTTTTATTTTTACTCTATTTTCATTTTCTTGTTAAGCTAAAGATTTTATTCATCAATTTTTTTTCTCCTTCTTTTCTAAAAACTTGGTGTGAACACAGCAATTACACTCAGGTGTGCCCCAAAACAAACTGTATGGTTTGACGAAAATGAACAATGACAGCAATATAGTCCACGATGAGCAGCTCTAAAATCAACCTGCGTAGTTGTCCCTCCATTGTGACATTAGAAAGTGTCACATTTATCTTGCAAGTGTACTCTTCTTCAACGTTTGCTTTACTTCCTGGATTTTTCCCACTCTTGATTCTGACCAATCAAGAGCAGCTTTCTCACACAAGGCATTTGATCTGGTCCGCTTGTAAATGCTGCCGTGAGAATACAAACCAACTCTAGGCAATTATACAACTTTGAAACAAAAAGAGTCCCTGATTCAGACCAAAGGAGTCAACTCTAGGTCTGAAAGTAACTGAAGTTACAGCCAAAGAAAATACAAACACCTACTGTAATATAAAAGCCTCTGACCTAATTGCTAGTGGAATAAAGATAAAAAAAATAAAGAACTTCTTAACTTAAGTGTGCAAAACCAAGGAACAAAAAAAGAGCAAATTACAGATCAGATTTGTACAAAAAGCATTAGTCCAACCCAAACCAAGCTGAAGGGTAAATGTATGCTTTCCTCTAAAATATTCCACCCCCTCAGCATGTCTCTGCTCCAGCAGGGAAGTGCCTGCACACATCGGGGCTCGGTGCCCGAGGGACGGCCAGGGCAGAAAAAGGGTTTGCTGGTTGGCAACAGCAGCAGCCGCAGCACAGACACAGCGCTGCCAGTCTGCAGCAGGCAGGCCGAACCAGGCTAAACCCTGCTGGCAGCGGGATGAGTAGTGAGACGCACTGACCTGGAATCTGGGATGTTAGACTAACACTGCTAAATGATTCATTGGCAACAATGTCGATTAGGGCGACACCTTCATCTTTATTTGATATCAAGGCCAAGGAGAGTGGAGGGGGCGTGAATAGATGAAGAGATAAAGAGAAGAAAGGATGGAGAAAAAAGGAAAAATACACAGCTCTAGTCTAAATCCCTCGAACACTGTGGAAAATGTGGGTGTAGAAAGTGAATGAGTAGATCAGCTTGAGCAGAGCACCTCAGCGGCTCACACAAACCACATTACAGGACTGTGGTTTGAACAGAGGAGCTACACGGAGGAACAGTGAAAGCTTGTGGTTTTTCTAAAAAGCTTCCATTGTGAATGTGTGCAAGTTTATCACTGAAAAGCATGGTGATGCTGTAAGACAGCGCTGAGATCAGTTTACCTTTTCTAAATTAAAGATGACTGAAAGTCCTGCAAGAACCCTTTATAGGCTTTAACATGTTTACATCCCACAACCTCACAGCCCAAATAAAAACAACCCCAAGTACAAGAAAAAATGTTGGCAAACCACAGATACTTAAAATCTGATATTTGCACATTATTGTGTCGCGGCTACATTGACACAGTCAGAAACGCTGCAGTTAATGTGTAGTTAAATACTTGGGAAAAGTTCATGTTTTGGATTAAATTGATGTTTTTTCTCATATACTACGTCACTTTAGAAATATTGGTATGATACCTATGAAATGTGCAAATGTAACATATTCACTGTGCAGAATGGTACACTGCCAACATTTTCTTCATGTGACTGGGCTGATCATTTTAAAGGTCAATTTTGCTTCTCTGTGTGTTCAGATAGAACACTCAACAAACTTCAGAGGCCTGATGGCATACATGGACTGCAACCAATGATTATTTTAATTTTTGGGGTGGGGTGGAATAAACAGCAGAACACACTGAAAATGAGTAATTCACTTGCTTGATGTGAAATCGGTCATCAATCCTGTTGATTGAGTCAGGTGAGGAGGTAACCATAATCACTGAGAATTATCCTCTGGGGAACACTGAATAAATTATGAAATGTTTTAAAAAATCATTGGATATGTCACTCAAGATAGAATAACTTATGCGAGCATGTCTTTGCCTTCATTTGTGCCACCTAGAGTTAATTTGTTTTTCATGTGACTTTGTATACATTTGCCCCATGACTAAAATTAGCTTTGTTTTAAATCTGAACAAAAATGTAAAGCTGGAACATGCTTCTACAGTGCCATGCCATTGTTCCAACAGCCCAAAATTCTGAAGCCCCATAAGTCTGGAAATACACCCCGTCCTGCAGTTAGTTTTAGTTTCCTAGCGGCGTTTGAGCCACTGATCCCAGGGGTTTCTACTGACCCTTTGTTTTTGGGATAACAGGCTGTTGGAGAAATGAGCTTTCGGTGAAGTAGCACATTTTTCAGACTAACAGGGCTTCAGAATTTTGGGCCATCAGAACAATGGCCAGTGCCTACTCCCACAGCCTGCATTTACACAGTTTTATGCTTCAATATGAGGTTAATTTGTTTTGTTTTTTTCTCTTTCAGGCTGCTTTCAGACCTAGAGTCGTCTCCTTTGGTCTGAATCAGGGACTAATTTGTTACAAAGTTGTGTAATTGCCTAGAGTTGGTTCGTGTTCTCACGGCAGCATTTACAAGCAGACCAGATCAAATGCCTTGTGTGAGAAAGCTGCTCTTGATTGGTCAGAATTTCCATGTGGGGAAAATCCAGGAAGTAAAGCAAACGTTGAAGAAGAGTACACTTGCAAGATAAATGTGACACTTTCTAATGTCACAATGGAGGGACAACTACGCAGGTTGATTTTAGCGCTGCTCATCGTGGACTATATTGCTGTCATTGTTTATTTTAGTCAAACCATACAGTTTGAAAACGAGGCGCGGCTCCAACTAGAAAACAATGTTTTGATGCATTGGATGTGCTGAATGTGCATATTAAGGCAGTACAGGAGGAGGTGCACATTAATAATCCTCCAGGACTGTAACATGCTCATGTTTAACCCAAACAATGTGTCATGTGACTGCTGTTGGTTCACATCCAGGTCGGAACACGTTCTCGGTCCGGATGTTTTGGTGCACACCTGAGTGTGATTGCTGTGTTCACATGTGCCCAAACGAATTGCACTTAGGGGGCAAACAAACTTGAGTTTGATTGAACTGAACCAAACAGGGCAGGTGTGAAAGCACCCTTAAACATGCCATCTGGTCCACACTGGATCAACAAGCTAATGTGCATCATAAAGGCAGGGCTTTATTCAACTCACCTGTGCAAACACAAGAAAATTATTGATTAGAATCGAAAATAAGAGGAAAAGAATTCAAACTTCTGTGGTTTCTGATTTAAAAAAAAAAACCCTGTAATTTGTATCAGGAGCACTCCTGGCCCTTCTGACCGAGCTTCACAAAGGCCAGCAGAGGTGGTGAACATGGCACAGAGGCAGCATTGGTGCAGGTCGCAGCTGTAAACAAGCCCGGCCAGCCGCGAGAAACCTGGCAACCAGTAACACCAGCTGGCAACCCAACAACTGCATCTAAACATACACAAACAATTCCTCACAGGACTGTGTGTGTGGAGCCGATGTGTGCATCTTAATGCTCAGTTTCTATTGTGAGTCTGTCGTGTATTTACCCAGCATGCTGCAGGCTATGTGTGAACTGCATGCCAGAGCTGTGTGCGGACACTGTGTGTGTGCAGCACTGAAAGACAGACAGACAGAGAGACAGACAGACAGACAGAGAGGAGGGGAGAGAGGGAGACAGGGGGGTGAAAGAAGGGTCAGACGAGAGGGAATAAGTGGAAACTGTCTCCTTTCCTCTCGATCAGTCTCCGGGGAGATTTCAGCACTTCACTGTCTGATTTCCTCCCTTTTGTCATTCTGTCTCTCAGGCCATGTCTGCACTAATGTGGATGAATTTGAAATCGCATCTTTTTCACTCCTCATTTTGGCCTTTCATCCACACTAATGGGAGCTAAAAATGCTCTTCAGAGTGAATGCGTCTGAAAAAAAAATGTTAGTCTCATGTTGCATTGGGAACTGAGCTTTTCTCAAACATTTGTGTTTCTGTCAATCATCATTCACAGGCATGTTTCAAAGCTTCTGTGCAGCAGGAACATTATGAGCCAACTTTGTCAATACAACATTGCATTCTTCATAACATTCATAATACCTTTTACAGCCAAAGAGCATCATGCAAAATAAAATAAAGGAGAAAAAAAGCACTTTAATCTTAAATATAAACATCTGTTGGTCAAACTCATCCCTACACTGCTTGTACGTACACTGCAAGCCACCACTGTCCAAATGTTACATTTGTTGTAATGGCACAGCCCATACTTTAGCAAGCTAATTCAACTAACCGCCAGAATTGATGCCAAGCCATTGTTCTGATGGCCCATAATTCCAAAGCTTCAATAGTCCGAAATATTACCCATAGACCTGAAAGCCCATTTGTATGACAGTTACCCTGAAAATAAATGTGCCCTGCTCTGAAGGGCTATTTTTAAAAAAATTCCCTCCACACTCTCCCAAACAGACACACCTGGCTAATTATTATGCAAAATGATGTCACTGAACCTTCCTGCTATGGTGAAGGCATGACTTGCCTTGAGCCCTGATCACACAGAAAGTGTTTTAGCAGCTGGAGGCGGCTTTTTGTAATTGTTTTTTATGAGAATGAAGCTTTTTGCACACTGTTTTTGCGTTGCTACTGTATGTGCCTCACATTCCTGCACTCTAGGCGCCAAATGTTTTTGTCGGAGTGCTCTGAACTCCTCATACTGAAAAACTTAAACTCAGAGCGGAGAAGAGCTCTACGTCATCCCCGCTTTTCCCCTGTCATCCAGTCGGATGATTTGAGAGGCGGGCCTTCTGTGGTGGTCACAACAACAAGTTTACAGTTGGTAAACAATGGAGGAGAAACTGGTGGTGCTCAGTCGCTCAGCAGGACCAATGGTAATTAGTATTCATAGGCCCGACAATGGACAGCAGGTTGTCAAACTGCCCCTGAGTCATCCTAACATATGCCTGGAAACAGCCATCACGGAGCAGAAGCTCCTGGACCAACTGGTGGTACCAATTTTTTAGGGTCTCAGCTTTTTTTTTTATTTGGCTCACCTCGATATTCTTACCCTAACATTAACCAATCTCACTCTTAAACTTAAACAACCTAACCAACAAAAGGCAACAAGTACCAGCCAGTCAGAGGAAGAGTAGGACAGGTCATGCCTTCATCATAGTAGAAAGGTCCAACGATAACCTTCTGCAAAATAATCAGACATGTGCTTCTATTGGAGTGCCGTTGGAGAAACTTCTGAGTTGGTGTTTGTTTTCAGGAAAACGGGCTGTCGTACAGATGGGCTTTCAGTTCAATGGGACATTTTTCGGATTATTGGGGCTTCAGGATTATGGGCCATCGGATCAATGGGCAGTCCCCCCACAGCACCTTCCTCTCCAACTTCACTTTTCATCCTGATCTCCTCCTTCAGTGCTCAACAGGCGAAAGCGAAAGTGAAGCTAACCTCAGATTCAGTCTCGTTGTGGAACTAGCTTTGTCTGCTCAGGGTTTGTTTTATTCAGCAGCGTGACCATATATTCTGCACTTGGTCACCTCATTGCAACCTTTTTATAAAGTCCTGACCTCACATGCACGTTGTTATCGGTGGGGGCTACACACTACTACCCAAATGTTGAGCCCAGAAACGTCCTGACCACAGCAATACAACAAGAACATAGGAAAATATGGGCAGAGGGCAGGTTCTCTGCAGATAAATACACCACTGCACACTTCTAGTGGGTCATTAGTGATGACTGAGAGGGATTACTTTTGCACGAGTCTATACAGTCTTTTAGAAAATCCTGCATAGTATACCTTTTAATGAAAGATGCAAGAAGATGTGAACAGATATAGATTATCTCCAGGCAAATGCAAATTGAGGCTAAGAAGCAAAGACTTTAGGCTTACCTTTAAGCCTTGTGACTATGAACATGTAGAGAAGATTAGAGGTAGAGAACCTGGAGGCAATCTACACAACGAACTGGGATTTTAATGAGTATTGTTTTGTCCTGTTTTTGTTTTTCAAAGATGATTGGACACTTGTGCAGGAACCCAAACCAGCAACTGTCTTTAGAGACCTCACATAGAACATACGTCATAACTGTTAAAAACAGCAGCACTGTATTACAGAGCTACAGAAAGAACTGACGCTATGTTCACTTCGTGTCGGAGTAACGGTAATTACTAGTTTCTGACCTGTAAATATCACTCATGTCATCGCCCAGGTCGTAATTACAACTAGGAATATCCAGTAGTTGTGACTTCTCGCTAAGTCATTCACGAGTGCATTAAACGCAGACAAACGTGGATCCTCACATCAGCCAGAGCTGGTCATTTTAACTTCCATCCCTCATTATGAGGATGTGATATAAGTGCAGGAATAACAGGAACATCTCTGCACACATAATTCAGTAACACCAGTGTTCCTCCATACTACTCAGACAGGCACTGCACTCTGAGCTGGACCGCGACAAGCTCCACATGAATATGGTTATTCTGTTTACACATTCACCCATACACACACACACACACACACACACACAGCCCACTGAGAACACTCTGAACTTGAACACATGACAGAGCTAATTACATGAGATTTGATTTGAAGCGGTGGAGCCACAGATTGAACAAACAAGCAGGTCTGCTCGGCTCATATCTGCTGATAATACAGCAGCATCCACTGAGCCGCTCATAATACCTCGGCAGACACACACACACACACACACACATCCAGACACGTGTTCACACATGTACACACATTGGCAGATTCACAAAGTCTATATGTGAAAACACCTAAACAAGGCAAAACAGGATGAGAGTGGGCAGTGCTGAGAGGACACTCAATTTGACATGATGTAAACTTCAATATAAAAAGCAGCTGGGTCCATTTCTGGAAGTAAATGTGAACACAATTATGCAAAAGCTGATTTGAGATATTTTTTAGAGGTTTATGTTGGAGCTCTATACGCTGCTGATATGATCCAAAAACCAAGGTGGCAGACGGTAACAAATGGGGTGAATCTTAACACTGAAATTACAGTGCACTGCACCGCTGCTTTGCCAGAGACACTGCCCGTGCCGTGTTGCTCCTGTCATGAGTCACTAAAATACCAAACAGGTGCAGGAGACGAAAAATATTTGGTGTACCTTCAGAAAATAACACTTTGCCACTGCAGAGCTTTGCTGCTCTCCTTGTGCCAACAAAATAAATAAATATATTATGAAAAATTAAAATTGAGCTCTTAAACATTATGAAGCACAAAGTTGATAAAGTTGACCTTTAGATTTTCATGATTTAACCACAATTACTATTTATACTATACTATACAAAGAACGGAAACTCTCGATATTTTTGATAGACTGCATTTTTTGCTGTTGTTCCTAGGGGGTCAAATACCACCACTTTGTCCCACCCTTCAGCGTGACATTGACGACAAAGGCCGGTACGTCTTTTGAGATGCACCAGGCTTTCAGTTAACACCAGTGCAAACCTATCTGTGGCAATACTTGATGCAGACAGCAAATGACGCAGTATTAAGAGCAAGAAAGTCTGCATACAGTTGGAGGGAGGGGAGATAGATGAGTAAATTAAAAGCAGACTTTCATCCAGGAGACTGTAGTTCATGTCCTGTGTGAAACCAAAAGACAACATTGTTTTTAATGTTTCACAATTGTCACTCACGTCATGTATTTACCTTATGTCATGTAATAAAACTGCTTATTTTAACCCAAAACATTAACCTTTTTTAAATCTAGCCAAGTATTTTTGTTGTCTAAAGCTAACCACAACTATTTCACAACATTAACCATGTGTTACAATGTGTCTCAGCTGTGTGTCACATCGGGTGCGTTCACACCTGCCCTGTTTGGCTCGGTTCAAAGTTGTTTGCCCCCTAAGTGCAGTTTGTTTGGGCAGGTGTGAACACAGCAATCACACTCAGGTGTGCACCAAAACAACTGACCTGAGACCTTCTTGAAGAGGTGGTCTCAGCCCGGTTACAAACATTTGTGGTGAGAATGTGTTCCGACCTGGATCTGAGCCAACTGCAGTCACATGACACATTGTTTGGGTTAAACATGAGCATGTTACAGTCCTTGAGGATTATTAATGTGCACCTCCTCCTGTACTGCCTTAATATGCACATTCAGCACATCCAATGCATCAAAACATTGTTTTCTAGTTGGAGCCGCGCCTCGTTTTCAAACTGTTGTTTTACTTCCTGGATTTTTCCCACGTGGAAATTCTGACCAATCAAGAGCAGCTTTCTCAGGCAAGACATTTGATCTGGTCCGCTTGTAAATGCTGCCGTGAGAACACGAACCAACTCTAGGCAATTATACAACTTTGTAACAAAATAAGTCCCTGATTCAGACCAAAGGAGACGACTCTAGGTCTGAAAGCACCCATAGATGTGTTAAAGGGTGCCCCAAGATTTCCTTCTGCTGTGGCATCACATTAAAACATGTCCATTTCGTTTATGGACAGACTGCAGAACTCCAACTCCTCAGCAAGCTAACTAACTCCTTTGTGTCCTGTTGTGTGGAAAACTGTTCTTGTGCATAGCATGAAGTAAGACTGATACTGCTCATGGCATTATGGAAAAAGAAAAACTATTTACTGACTTCTTTATTAAACCAACATGAGTTTGTTTGGCTGCACTGTAAACAGAAACACCAGCTGCTCCTCTGTTGTATTTCTGACAAAGCAGCTGCTGTTTGAGTGTCTGCTGTAGTATCAAACCACACTTGCTGTTACCACGGTAACCGTGTGTGTCAGCGAATCAAGCCCGACTTAAATCTTAAGGATTTTCATTTGAACACGGTGAAATCACACAGGACGACTGATCGGCATTTCATCTGATCGTGTTTCCAGCTCCATCCTAGAATGTGTGATATCAGTGTTTCTGAGCTGTTTGAAGGAACAGTGTGTAAGATGTAGGGGGATTTAGTGGCATCTCCAGGTGAGGATTACAGATTGCAACCAGTTTAAACGTCTCCAGTGTAGCAACTGATGAACCAGATGAGAGTGCACAACTCTGGAGACAGTTCAGGTAAAATAACACAGTCTTTCAGTGGAGGCAAACACATCCAGTACTGCAGGGATGAGGCAGAGTCAGAGTCAATCAACAGGCTAAATCCTACAGAAACCAAGAAAAGGACAGAGGGAAACAAAAGGCTGGAACGCTAGACACACAAGGAGCTAAGATGAACTGGCACTGAGAGAAAACAAGACACACACCAAATACTGTGGTGAGGGGAAGGATAACAGGACACAGGTGAGGCCAATCAG
This sequence comes from Epinephelus awoara, assembly GCA_035609425.1. Lineage (NCBI taxonomy): Eukaryota > Metazoa > Chordata > Actinopteri > Perciformes > Serranidae > Epinephelus > Epinephelus awoara. The sequence continues at coordinate 30,389,334 of CM069307.1, forward strand.
GGCGGGACAGACATTCAGACACATTTAAAAAAAACATGATTATTTTATTCTATTTCTGCTGATATATCCCTCTTAATCCTACACACTGGACCTTTAAGTCTTGTATATAATCATTATTCTGCTTTTCTTGCAATAAATGTTTCTTTACTCAGTATGGATGGACGGATCTTTACATTTCTCAGTGCTTCTTGTTGGTAAACTGGTTTTAAATACTGCTGGAGTGGGGCAGGAAAAGAAGCTGCAGCCACACTTGGCTGGGTAGACGATGAGCTGCATGTTATCAAGATACAACACTTGTGTCATGCTGCATCATCTGACTGGCGCAGGCACACTGAATGCAGGAAATATGATTTATGTAAATCAATCTTAACTGGTGTCCAATCAGTCTGTCCGTCTGTGTCGTCCCAGCGTCCTGTTACTGAGGAGGTGAAAAAGAGCAGATCATGTGGTGGAGATACAAACCCAAACAGGAGGCTGATAAAGACTGTTCACTGGAAATGTTGACTGTCCCCCGGGGTGGAACACACACACACACGCACACACGCACACACACACACACACACACACACACACACACACACACACACACACACACAGTCACCTCATTTTTGGACGGGTTTGCGAGAGAGATTTGTCAGATTTGCTGCGTTCACACCTCCGATCAACACGACAAATTTCTGTGACGAAAGTGACTCTGGCTCCTGACGCCCACCTCCTCCTCTTCCTCACCTCCTTTTCCTCACTTCCTCCTTCTCCTCCTCCTCACGTCTTCCCACACTTCATCCCTCTCTTCTATTTTTTTCTCTTTCACCCCACCTCCTTCTTCTCTTCCACATTCTTCCCCCTCTTCATCTCTCCTCACCCCTTTTTAGGTCACCTCCTTAACCTCTTCTCTTGTCTTCCCTCCTGCCCCTCCTCCTCCTCACCTCTTTTCTTGCATTCATCCTTCACCTCCAGCTCATCATTCTCTTCACCTCCTCCTCTTCCTCACCTGGTCATAGTTTTGTCCCTCTTTCTTTCCTTCTCCTCTCCATTTTCTTTTCTCTTCCTTTTATCTCACCTCCTTCTTTTCTCCTTCAACCCAATTTCTTTCCCTTCTTCATCTCTCTCCTTACTCCTTTCTAGGTTACCTCCTCCTTCTTCTCTACTCTTTCTTGGGCTTTCTCTTTTCTTTTCTCCAACCCCTCCTCCTGCTCCTCCTGATTGCCTCTTCTCTTGAACTCATTCACCTCCTCCACTTCCCTCTTCATCACCCCTTCCTCACTTATTATCATCTCCTCATCTCCTTCACTTCCTGGCACCTCTTTTTCAGGTCCTCATCTTACTCCTCACCTTCCCCTCCCCTCAACTTTTCTTTTTCTCTCCCACCCCTCCTCCTCCTCCTCCCCCTTACCTCTTTTTTCCACTCCTCCTCCCCCTCCTCCTCCATCACGTCCTTGTTCTCCTCCCTCCTCAGCCTCCTAGTCCTCATTACCTCTTCCTCTCTTAATCAACCCCCTCCTCATCTGTCTCTCTACCTCCTCCTCCTCCTCCTCCCCTTGCCATAGTTTGTCTTTTCTTCCCTCCTCCCCTTCCTCTTTCCTCCTTCTCCTTCTCTGACATCTCCTTTTAGTCATTTCTCTTCGCTCCATAATTTTTGGTCTTATTAGCTCTCCTCTTCACCCTACCCCATACTTGTTTTCTCCTCTTTCTCCTTTTCTTACCCCAGGCATCTCCAACTTCTCCTCTTTGTCGCCTCCTCACTTAAAACTCTTCCCCCTCTCCTTCTCCACTCTTTCTCCATCTCACCATTACATCTCCCTCAGTCACCTCACATTCCTCTTCCCTACTTCCTCCTCCTCCCTCCTGAAACTCTTCCACAAGCTACAGCGACACAAAGTTACATAATGCATGAACTTACCTCCTCTTCCTCTTCCTCCTCCTCCTCCTCCTCCTCCACTTCCTTCCCCTCACCTAATCAAACACGGAGCGGAAACTGTCGAACAAGCAACACTGTTAGTTTAAGACGCTCGACACTGGTTTGGTTACATGTTACATGAAAGCGCCTCCTCCCAAAATGTTTAAATATGGAAACAACTGCTTTGTGTTGTCTTCGGTGTAATGAGCTCCCCGTGTGCTGCCGCCACATCTGGGCCATTAATAAAGAACGGGTGAGGAGGGGGGAGGAAGGGGGGAGGGTGGCGGGTAGGAAAATAGAGGACACATGAAACACAAAGCAATACAGCCAACAGCGATGCCACGCTTTGAAGCATCTCCCAGTGGGTGTGTGTGTGTGTGTGTGTGTGTGTGTGTGTGTGTGTGTGTATGCATGTGTGTCAATAAGCTAAGGTAGAGCGAACACACACACGCACACACACAGACGCGCACACACACACACACACACACAGCACCCACAAATGCAGAATAAACAACAGTTTGTCACTGTCAACTGCTAAATTCACAGAGGCAACTGGCTCCTTGCAAGTAAGAGTTCCCAAAAAAAGACTGCACTCACACACACACACACACACACACACACACACACACACACACACACACACACACACACACACACACACACACCTAATATAGCCATTTTGAAGGATGGTTGCACTGGTTTGATTTTTTATTTTTAAGAATCTTCGAATCTTAAACGAACATTTCAAAATTTCACTAAATGTTCTTTATTGGCGTGTTTCCCAAGATGCCAAATTTTGTCCCGAATCTAGTGCCAGACTTTTGATGAAGGATGTGCTGGAATCAGCCAAAGATTCGGGAGGGCACCGGCCCAAGGCTGGCCCAACAGCTAGTTGCTAACTGGAGCTGATTCTCAGCCCAAATCAGCTTGTATCTCTGAAACCTGGGCCAAATGTGGAAGTCATATCACAGCCACATTTGGTCCCCTGGTGATTTTCCACGCAGCCACATCCTCTCTGGTTGCTCAGTTTTACAGACCCAGCATTCTGGGTGTAGATGAAGAGTTTCGGGCCTGTATGACACTTTGTTTTGGCCTCACTCCTCTGCAGTCTTTCTCCATATGGCAGTCTGTAATGTTGGAATCTATGAACAGTTGCCCAGTCTGGGTTTTCTTTTATTCACGGTGCTGTTCTTACCTTACCGAAATACTTCACTTTCCTATATGACCATTGTGTCAATCAGTCACCCGGTGTTACACTGAATTTGTGAGGAAAACAATGGGCCTCATGTTTTTTGTGTGTATCCAGGATTTGTTCTCATTTTGTTAACGCCCACTGATTTCTGGGATTAACCAGTGTTTTCTTTTTTTTTTTTGCTCTTCTCTTTTGTAAAACAAAATATACCAGTGCTTGAGAGTACTTTAACTAAGAAAGGAATTAAAAAAACAACAACATTTTTACAGTCCACAAATTATTGCCCAACACGAGGAAACATACATTTTAAATTTGTGGAAAATTAAAAACTAACTAAATGATTGAATTATTAAATTTCAGGACTAAAGAAATACTCCTATACTTGAGTCACTGAACCCAATTACTACAATTTCAGTTACTGCGCGCCCCTCTGCTGAACATTGGTGAGTATATTCATCCATGTACTGTTCTGAAGTACAACCTTGAGATACTTTGACTTTACTTAAGTATTTTGATCTCACATCACTTTCTACTTTTACTCCCCCTAACTTTAGAGGGAAATATTATACTTTTTACTCCACTGGCAGGCAACTAGCTGCAATGCACTGTTCTGTGCTAAAACCAGCCACCAGGAATTTGACCAGCTGACTTGCAGGTGACACCATCAGCCGGCTTGAGTCGAGCTCAGACCGGCCAGTTTACACTGCTGCAACTTTTCTCTGCAAGAGAAAACACACTTTCTAACACGGTTTTATCTCGTCCTGAATCACTGGTCTGACCTGGGCTCAAGAGTTAGACGAGCAGTTTAGTAACATTGCTATGTCTTTACCATTACAGGCAGCAGCTGATTAAAAAAGAAAGCTCTGTCCAAAGGAAACAATCCTGCCTACCAGCACCTCTAAAGTAACTAACTGACATGTTGTAAGTCTTTCGTTCAGACACTGAAGTGTATAGACAAGAATTTTAGGATTTCATGGAGGGGCATGTGCTGGACTGTTTGCAGGAGAAGTGATTCTAGAGTATCCACTGGTTGCCTGGCAACAGTGTTAATTAGTGAGTTTTGGATGTGCTGGTGGATGCAGAGGGAAGACAGATGACAAATTAGTGGCGACCTTATTGGTTGGACCTATTGGTTTCACCTGCTAATGCTGCATGAAGTCACCTTTGAAGATGGACTGTTTCCCTTTGTGTTCTTTGTACAGTCAGTTATTTCATTATTTTTACTTACAGTTATCCCCAAACTGCTGACCTCATCTTTTAACATATCCGACACATCTAATTGGTGAGTTTTTCCGAGCAGTGTACTGTATCTGTTATGGATGTGGAGGAATTGGAGGTACATCGAAGCATCAGAGCCAATTTGCTTAGCTTTGCAGAGCTCTGCTTGTCCAGCAATCTCCTGTCAGTATCCTCCGGTTCAACCTTTCACTGTGAGATGGCAGCTTTCTGTGTGTGTGTGTGTGTGTGTGTGTGTGTGTGTGTGTGTGTGTGTGTGTGTGTGTGTGTGTGTGTGTGTGTGTGTGTAGGTCCTTCCCAGCATGTACAGTATCCAATTAAAGCCCAGAACCCAATTTACATTCTGCTGCTGCCTCGGCCAGGTGGCAGAGGGGAACAGAGCGAGGGAGAGAAGGGCTGAGAGGGAGATAAAGTTCTCCCCTCTAATTAAAACTGAAACATGGCTTCAGTCTGAAGGTGCAGGGCCACTTTTTCTCCGAGGCTTTATCTAGGTCAGCATGGCTGTAAAGTGACATTCAGCAGTACCACCAATGGGTGTGTGAGGGGGTGTTTGATCTCAATTTTAAATCAGAATAATTCTCTTCCTGAGTACAGCACAGTTTACCTGGTGTTTGGAACTGTCAAGTTAAGGTATGTCACCACCATGGGCGTATCATGAGACAGTGGGTGTCTGGGCATAGGCCCTACCGCCTCTCCTACACAGGAGCAAGACACACAGACTTTGTGGTTTTGCGTCTTTGTTGGCTGTTCTGCATCTTTTACGCACATTCTCACTCCGACCTTGTCACATATTGACGTTTGGTCATGGACTTTCCACGTCCAGATACAACGTGCAATGTACCCTGGTACCCTTGGTTGTCTGTGTTCTGGGGCTTCACCTAGTTTATGCTCTGTGTCTCAAGCATCTCTTCAGATTTATACAGTCAACTTTTTCAGAGCAGAAATCCTGACACTAAAGCTCTGTGCTGACAGGAAAGCACATGATCATCTACATCTGGACCAACAGCAGAGTGAGCATGAAAGAAGATGATGTTTAACACTAACTGTTAAAGTAAAGAGGTGTTTTTGTCTGTGTGGTTAAAATGCCCCTTTTCTTTTGCTCTGAATACATCTTCTCATTTTTGCTTATTCCAGTGAGTCCATGAGGAAAAGTTATTTCTCTTCCTTAATAGAGAAAACTCACAGAGAGAAATGTTAAAGCTGCACTAATCAATATTTTTTCACACCAACAACAGAAACAAAACTAAGAGCCTCGAGCCATGCTGGCGGCACTGTGAGTGTGTACTTTGAGAGACATGTGAAATTTTTTTACCCAACTTTGCAGCTCCAGCATCCATTCACGGGGCCAAGTAGCGTTGTCTCGTCTGCCTCCATCATGTGACAAAGCCACTGTGGCCTTCAGTGACACACTGCCTGACAGGGCACCATGAAATGCAATTAATCAGCGTTCATGTTTTTTAATGCCTTATTTTGGTAGCCCTAATTAAAACAATGCTGACTTTTGGTTTAATGCTGGACTGCGGTCTCTTGGGTGAAAGTTGGTGAAATACTTCCTTTGTGTGAGCCTCCCCTTTCTTTCACCCTACATGGACTCTCTCACTCAGGTGCTCTCAGTGTCAAGCATTGCCGTGAATGGATTTACATTTGAGTTAGCTGAAAGCCCAGTGCATCTCGTTACACAAACGTTATTCATCCCTACAACAGGAAATACTTTTTCCCTAACCTGATATGAAGTGTGCGCTGCACATGTGAGCATTTTTGATGATGGCCTCCGTCCAGTCCTCTTGTGCGATAAAATTTAACTTTTGAGCCCTGACTCCTTCTATTCTGGCTCCCAATAACACAACAAGACGACTTTATAAGACTCCTGTGTAGCCTACAGCCCTGTGGGGGAGAGTGGTGTTTAGCCTCCAGCTAACAAACTGACATAATTGTGACATCAGCCCTAAAAGGGTCTATTTTTTGCAGGTGGTAATGGTGTAAGCAGGATAACAACCTCTAGATAGAGGGAAACCTTTTCTTAGCCTCTGAGTGACCCATTACAATAACTGAACGTTCAGCTTGGAGGGTATTATCTCTTAAATAATGTAAAGAGAATTCTTTTTGCCCAAGTATTTGTTATATCAATTCCTAACACAGCTTCCAAAGTGTTAAATAAACCAGGTTACGTTGAAATGAGCTCTTCAGCACCACGGACAGCAACGTCTCAGAGCTCTTAACGGTCGAGTGCCTGCGTCTGCTCTTAACTTTCTCATAGAGAGATTCACTGAGAATCTACTCTGGTACACTTTCACATTAAATCATCAAACAGTGGTGATGAAACTTCTCCAGGGAATTCTGATCTTGTCAAGTCGTATCATGTATCAACACGCGACGTGGTCTCCCATCTGAAAACCTGCTGTGAGTGAATGTTTTGTTTTGTCGCTGGCTTCCTGTGTCATCGCTGTTTTAACATAATTAACAAATATCTGTCAGGATGTCAGCTGCTTTTCACCCTGTGATCAAGTCTGTTTTCCGCTCCGTGCGTGTGTGTGTGTGTGTGTGTCTAAACGGCCGTGTACTCTATTTAAAAAGCCACAGTGCTGTATTATTTATCAGCCTGGGGAGAGGTACTGTTCGCATCTCATCTCTCACTCCTCATGTGTTCTGATTGTCTCGGCTAATTCCTGCTTGTTTAGGCAGGTGACATGCAAATGCAGTCGCTCTGATTTGCATGTTCAAAAAAATAATAAATAAAGGGAGGAGAAGGAGGAAGTTGCTCGTAATGTGCAGGCTGTGTTATTGCAGGTTGCATTTTTATTACTCATCTATTTTATTTTATGTAAATCATATTTTTATTAGCTGTATCCAATTACAAATTGCTGCAACAGGCCTGTTCGCCACCGAAATCTCATCTAATCCCATCATGTAATCAAATGTCTGGTTCAGTGTGCTTTCACCCTCCCTCTTTGTTGTCCACAATGAGAGCTGATTTGTGATTGTCTCGCACTGTTTGTGTTGATGTTTCACATATCTGCAGACACTTTTCTGGGTTTCACTGTTACCATACTCCCAGTCTGAGATACACGTCCCCAAGAGGGCACTTTTGCAGGTGCTAGATTAACACAAAAAGCTACAAATTATAATTTGATTAAAAATATATCCACATGCTGTATTCATGTTTAAGACCAACATAAACAGAATAGGATTACAATTAGCTTTGAGGCTGCTTTCAGTGTGGCTGCACAGGATCCGTCTCCCAGCCCTGCTTTCACACCACATGCTGTGAGCGAGTGCGCAGTATTTCAAAAGTAGTTCAAAAGCAAGCAGCAAAGTCAAAATAGATAACGGTGCAATGGATAATGGATGAAACTTCCAGCTTCTGCAGCTCCAACTGGTAGCTATATGAATGCAAACTGAGCCAAACTGTACTGGAATATAATGCTGGAAAGTAGCATCCAGTTGAAACATACCAGCCGACATTAAGACATCTGGAACACTGGGTGGTGTTGATGAAGGTTGACTTGAGCTCTTCTTAATGTGCTGCAGGAGAATGTTAAACAATAAAACGTCTGCCATGATCAGGCATCAACATCAAGGTTTACATGCACAGAATGTTCTGGTTCTCGCCCTTATTATGAAAAGACAATGTTTCTACTAAGCTGTGCACATAGCTAACGAAAATTAATATTCCCCCAACACTTCTGTTTACATGAAGCTGTGCACACTCTGATTAACGTGGCCTAACATGCCCTTTATCACATTAAACTATGGCAAGGAACAGCTGGAGCTGCTTGTGCCATTATTTATGTTCTTGCATCAAATGGGATGTTTTCCAAAGTGGCAAACTTGTTAGACTTTTTGTTATTTTATTATCTTTATTTATTCATTTTTATTAAGACAAACAACACAACATATAGCAACACACAGCACGGTACACATACATATCTGGGGTCATGTAGTTATGGCGAAGCCTCCCTCTGGCCACCAATTTAGACTTGCCATTAGCATGTTAACTGATTCCCTCCAACAAGTGCCATAATATATACAACATACACACACCCACACACATCTCCATAAATTATGTAATACATTAAAGATGTAAACACATGCTAACACACATACAAACTCACAAGCACACATACACACGAATGTGCATTGAATAGGAATATGTACAGAGGAGGATGGGTGGGCAAAAACAAGTAACAGCATAATAGTTTGAAGATTGCAGTAGTAATGAAGAGGAAGTATTCATATAAACATATGATGCATAATTCTTTATCAGCATAATAATGTGGTCCCTCTATTTGTGCATGTCCAAAAACCAGATGATATGAAGTCTTTCACACTGTTTAAAATGAGGTGTGTGTCCTGTAGGCTTTTCTTTTAGACATGCAGCTCTATCCTGAAGCCTCGCAGACTGCTGGTGAGTTGGTTTGTGTACAACGCCCGGAGCCAGCCATAAACAGGTGAGAGGCAGTGTGTCCTAAACTACTGCAAAAACACCAATTAAGATGAATTCAGAATGTGCTGCATTTAAAGAATGCTCCTAAAACCCAAATTATTTTAGCATGTACCATGTTGTTATCAAAAATGCTGCATTCCTAATAAGGCCTAATTCTATCCAAAAGCAATATGCTGTTAATATGAATACAGGTGTGTAGTTCAGTTGGAACACACCGAAATGTTGCTCCACCACTTTTTTCTCTGAGTAAGTTGTTTCAGGAGAGATATCCGCACATCCAGCTGTCGCAGATACAGGTGCTTTGGAAAATCTCACTTTGGTTTTTGAATGGAAAGTCCCGCACTCTGCTCTTGTTTAACTTCACAGTTTATAAGTCACACTAATGTTTTGGTCTTCCTGGACCTTTGTCAAGACATTTTTGATGAAGGTCCAGGAGGACAGGAACATTAATGTTACGCAGTGTGTGGGATTTTCTGTTAAAGAAATTTCTCCAAGTAAGAAAATATAATTACAGTTTGCATAATCCAGTTGAAATACAAACATGTGTTCCAATCATCACTAAAGATTTTCCATGCAAGAGAGACAATAAAAAACAAACTGAATGGTCAGAGTTGTCACATTTATAATAATGATAAATATAACATTACTCACATTCACAGAAAGAAAATTCACAAAGTGCTTCACAAAATACAATGAAAGGAACAGTTGTCATATGTAGTAGCGTAACATTAATGTGCATGTAAACATAGGAATCAGTGACATTCTGTGGACGACAAACACTCTGCAGGTTTTCACCCTGACAAACCAGCTCAGCAGGTGATTTCACTCGTGTGTTCCTCCCTTCTGCATGAACGAGTGCTAATCAGAGAAATCAGTCGGTGGAGTGTTTGGACTCAGTTGATGCCACGGCGCTAACGACCACACCGTGCTGGCAAGCTGAGCGGCATGAGCTCACACTTTGCTGGGGAGAATGAGTCTAATCAGGCAAACACCACACACCTGTAGCAGGTTTTCAACCAAATGTAGTGCAAAATAGTTTAACAAAATGCACAGATAATTGGCAGGAGAAAATTTATATCCATCCAGGATTGTTTGGGGGATATTAAAAGTTGGGCACATGGAGCTGGTGGTGCTTTATCTCCAAGCATGGTCCATTAAACCAATGCAGAAGAAGAGCTGTGTGGAATTAACGTTTATACACATTGACCCAAGGAACAAAGACACCGAAAGAGTCTTGTACAAAACTTGATAAAAGTGTCTACCTACCTGCTGTTAAAAATGACCTGAAAGCCCAAAAGCCCATATTCAGGATAATATCCTTATCAAGATGCTGACTGTGTCGCCTGAAGCAAAGGCAGGCATCGTTTTTTAATATTTAATACACTTGATGTTTACGAGGGAGTTGAAGATTTGTAGTCTGTCTTTTGAAAACACACGTTTTATTTTTATTTTTCCATCATTCAGAACAAGTTGGAACATGTTGCAGGAGCTACAAGGTCTGCAGGCTGATGTGTGTGAGTGTGTGTGTGTGTGTGAGTGTGTGTGCTGTTGACAAGCTAACAAATCTTATTGGATTTTACAAGACACATTGGTCACCATGTTAAAATCTATTCAGGTGCTGAAACACGCTGATGTGTTTTACCAGGTCCTCTTCTCACTTTTTCTCTCGTCCGGATGAGTTATGATCACAGCCTTATGAACACAACTACACCACGCAGACGCCCATATGCACACAAACACACCTCAGCCTTGGTCAAAGCCCCAGATGGCCGTAAATCGTCTTTTATGAGCAGGACTTGATGAAAGCGTTTCCCTGGACACTGTTTTTTTTTTTTTTTTTTTTGCCCTCTGGCAAGCTGGCTGTTGGTTTATTTCTCCACACACCATCGCCTTTATGTGCCATCTCTATCATTCTGCTCTGACAAGGACCAGATACAAGCTATAGTCCACGTCAAGTGGACATGAATTATTCAGATGTACCCAAAAGCAGATGCACAGCTGGATGCAAAGTTTGAGAATTTGGAAATCTAAGTGTTATAAAACATCACAGTCTTAGCCCTGATACTACTGTCTGTTCAAATGACTTTAATAAGAGTACACATACACCATGTGTTGTTTAGATCTTGGTTAATTCAGTGATACCAGCTAACTTTCTAAATTTATCAGGGTCACTGAAGGTCTGCAGTCACATGACACATTGTTTGGGTTAAACATGAGCATGTTACAGTCCTGGAGGATTATTAATGTGCACCTCCTCCTGTACTGCCTTAATATGCACATTCAGCACATCCAATGCATCAAAACATTGTTTTCTAGTTGGAGCCGCGCCTCGTTTTCAAACTGTATGGTTTGACTAAAATGAACAATGACAGCAATATAGTCCACGATGAGCAGCGCTAAAATCAACCTGCGTAGTTGTCCCTCCATTGTGACATTAGAAAGTGTCACATTTATTTATTTATTTATTTATTTTTTCATTTTATTTATTTAGAGGACAGTGCACATTAATGAACATTGCTGTAAATGTGCCGGTGTTCGCCAAAGGCTAATTTTCAACTGTAGTCCTCCGGCATGATGTTAAAAAGACCTCAGGCCATTAAAAAACACAAAAACAGAAACAAAGAAGTCATAATATATAAAACAACAAATAACAAACAAAAACAGGAACACATAAGTCATAATATGTAAAACAAATAACAAACAGATAAACAATAATTCACAACGAAAAACCAATACGTACAGTGCAATGTGATACAATGTTAGTTGATCGACAGGCTATGGATAGTGGATAGACGAAACAATGCAAGTCCATGGATCATCGGCATAGTGTATATGATATATGAAGTGCTGCAGTGCCCATAAAAGTAGTCACAGTAAAGGTCTAAATTTAATTAAATTACAATAAGTTAAATTGGGAGAGATGGATGAAACTGCCAGGGGTGGATAAATGAGATGGAGGTGCAGCAATGCAAGGACCAGAAACAGGATTTCTTGTTGGAGTTGTGCTAAGATGGATTGAGAAACTCAACGAAACCAATACATACAGTACAATATAATACAGATGATCTTGCAAGTGTACTCTTCTTCAACATTTTGTTTACTTCCTGGATTTTTCCCACATGGAAATTCTGACCGATCAAGAGCAGCTTTCTCACATCTGGTCCGCTTGTAAATGCTGCCGTGAGAACAAGAACTAACTCTGGGAAATTATGCAGCTTTAGAACAAAATAAGTATCGGATTCAGACCAAAGTGTGAAATCATGCGATGAAAAGCAATTGATAAAGTGTCCAGGAGTTTATGGATATTTTTCGAGAAACTTTTACTAAACAAAACATTTCCCTCTCAGGCTGTCATTTCTCTGGGACCATCGAGAGCGTGTAATATAAACCTTTTCTGGGTGAACTATGCCTTTAACATCTGGATGTTTTTTTTCCATTGCAGATCTCCCAAAGAATCTTTCCAGAAGGAAATGACATTGCCTCAACATTGTGGTTACCAGCTAACAATGTAACCACTGCACTGGATCCTGTAATTTCCCTTATCTGGTTGCCTTAAATCGCCGCCATTTGTCATTGCCATGACAAATTTTTGGTCACCTTGTACAGCAGCGAGCATGTCACCCGGAAAACTGAGCTCCCACAGCTCTCCCTGCTGATTTGACAACTCTGAGAAGAAAGACAGGAGAGAGGAGAACGCAGGAGGGAAGGATGCTGATGGAGACGGAGAGGTCTGCAGTCCCCTGAGACTTAGCTGCACTTCAGATGAGCTTTCAGAGAGGAGACAGAGATAAAGAGGGGAGAGGGAGATCGAGATGGAGGCTGATAAACGGAGAGTTTGGGGGTATGGGAGAAGGAGTTGATTAAAAGAAGAAAAGGAGGCAGTGTGGAAGAGATAAATTTGGAAAAGAAGAGAGAAAAGTGCCCCTAAAACATTTTTAGGGTGCTCCTCTTTCTTCTTCTTTAATTTGCCAGCAGCTCTCTCTGACACGGTGTGAAATAATGGTGCTTTGTCTCTTTCATTCGTTTTCTCTCCCCTCTCTGCTGCTCTAATAGACCTCGGAACAGACCTCAGCACACACTGTTAAGATGGCCAACCTTAACAATACTGTTATTGACTGGGACAGATATTGTAGAAATAAATTCTCAATAAAATAATTAACCCAACCATTAGATTAAGTCATTAGAATGAGTTTGCAGGTTGTGGATTTATAGATACATTATTTAACTTGTCAGTGATTGCAAATCTTTGCACAAAATTAAATTAAAAACACAAATCAACAAGGTGATTCTTACTTTTCACCTGGAGTTGAATTAAACTTGCCTGGCTCCAGGCCTCTGAATCACCATCCACCATCTCCAATTTGTTCAGCGATTCAATCACACCTGGTGCTGTGCTCATTGGATGATTTTAAAAAAAGAAAAAGTCCAGTCAGTGCTTTGTAGGCGAGTTTAAAAATGGCAACGTCACTTCCTTGTGCCAGAAATAGCAACAGAAAAATTGCCACAAAAATTTTGATAAGCATAGATGAGACTGACACAGCTCTACAGGATGTTGTAAGTCCACTTCCAGAAATAAGAATTTCAAAATTGGCTTATATTATTATTAAAAACATTAAAGGTACTGTTGATAACATTTAGAATTTAGAATTTTAATTGCCGAAATAAATCTTGGCAATGTGAGTTTCTGCAAACCATGAATATGTAACATTTGTCCATTCTTATTGTTGCTGATTTGTTGAAACCACAGCTCTTCTAAAATTCACCAATATTGTGTTCTCATCCTTTGATAAAGGCCAACTAACAGGTGCCATTTTTATTGATCTCTCCAACGCTTTTGATATGGTTGATCATTATCTTCTCCAAAATGCTCTCCTCTGGTTTAATGCTTATCTTCATAACTGACACCAGTGTATTGTCTTCCAGGGTTATCAGTCCGACAACTTAATTGTTGAAAAGGTGTTCCACAAGGATCTACCTTGGGTCCTCTTCTTTTTTCTATTTTAATTAATGACTTACCTCAAGTGTGTTCAAACTGTCACATCCATTTGTATGCTGATGACACTGTTATTTACATTTTTAACTCTGATATATTACAAATCCAGGATTCTTTACAACTCCATTTTTAATTTGGTTCAAAATTGGTTTCACAACAACAGACTTGTAGAAGAAGTCCTGCACCATGGTTTTTTTGGTACATGACACAACCATTCACATGCCCTCAATATGCATATTTATTTCGATAATGGATCATCTCTCCACAAAGCTGACTCATTGAAACGTCAGAGAATTTGGATTGACCCTGAACTCTCCTTTAAGCCCCAAATTGATTTAATTATTAAGAGAGTGTATGGTTGTCTGGGTTCACTTTATTGATCAATTAATTGCTTTACATTTCAGGCCAGAAAAAGAATAATAGTTGATATCCAAAGTTGATACTACCTATTATTGATTATGCTGACATTGTCTATCAAAACACATCTGACACTCATCTTAAACCGCTTAATGTAGTGTGTAATTCTCTATGTAGATTTGTTTTGAAGTGTCCATATGGAATACATCTCTGCTTCATGTATAAATTACTGAATTGACTTCACTCTAAATCTAGAAGGTAATTTCACTGGGTTCAAATCATTTTCAAGTGTTTTTTTTTTTTCTGCCTCTCATATTTTAAACAATTTTTGACTCCATGTATTTCTCATGTCCACCTATGCAATATCCCCTTTTCTTTGTTCCTAGATTTTTCAAAGTTGGATGAAGGTCATTCCAGTACAAAGCTCCATCTGATTGGAATAATCTGCTGTCAGTGCATTGGCCACATGATCGCAGCCTTTCAAAATACATGGGATATGTACAGATTTGGGTGCATTACTTTTCTTAACAAAACATATGAACAGTTTGTAAAAACAGCCTGCACAGAGACCTAAACTAATGGTGCATTCAGGTGGTCTCCCTCAGCTCGTAAAGTTTAGATTTTAACATTTACAACTAGGTCTTTGCATCTAAACCATTAGCAGTCTAAGGCAAAAGCCAAATCAGCAAATGAGCAGCAGCAGAGACAGGACAGTACTGGCCAAAGTGTGTCTGCACTCCCGGTTGGTGTCTGCCAGTATATGCCAGTGTTTGCACCTGTGCGTGTGTCTAAAGAGGCATCCACATTGGAGCAGGGCAATTTGTTTTCTGTGATGCGTGACCTGTCACAACATGAGGCAAGCAGAAAAGCCTTGGGCTGAAGTTGCAATCCAGCCCTTTTTATCCCATTCTCACAGCGCCTCTAGTCTCTAATTTCAACAAAATTATTCCATGATGTCTATAAATCGTGTATGTAATAGCTTTGTGGCGATGGCAGGGTGCTTTCTGCTCTGGCTGGAGGCACAGAGGAGAGACTGGGCTCCCTCTGTGCCCCTCAAGCTTTTATTATTTACATCCTGCTGTGGCTTTTTCATTGGTTCACTTCATGATGTGTTGATGTGTTTACCAGTGAGTGATGACCACCTGAACATAAACACCTGAAAAATACAATGCGGTTGCAAGAAGTTCTCAAGCACTGTGGAAAGGGCTTTTGTCATAAAGTATGGAAATGTGAACCTCGAAGAAAGTAGAGCTGGAATTACAACATACTTACATAATTATGAAGCCGAGGGAGAGGGGTTAAATTCAGAGACATAAACTCAGAATTTCCAAGATTTAATTTGTAAATTTCCCAAAAAAAATCTGGATTTTCTCTGAGATTTAAGTGATACATTTACAAGAAAAAAACAACAACTTTTGTTTCATGGTGCCGCTTGTTTGTGCATAGATGAGTCATGATACTGTTATGTTTCTGTCTACGTGGATGGAGAAGTTATTTACACAAAGCCTATAAAATTATTTGATATGTAGAAAGTAGTAACCACCAACTTCTAATGTTGCTGACATTAACAGCTCCATGACACCCGCAAGAACAAAAAAATCTCCAGCCTTTTTAGGTGTTAAACCTAACTTTGGATTTCTCGCTAACATCTCCTTCTGATCTAAAAGCACAGACTCATGTCCTGTGTTGCACTTAAGCTCTTTCATTGGCATGACATGTTATTAATAATTTGCCTGCACCCCCAGATGGGGCAGCTGTCAGTCAAACACTTACACAAACCCACCCACTCAAAGGCTTAAAGGCTACAGGAGCAGTTCTGATACATCCTTAAAGAAGTATTTCACTTCAGAAAAGATGGTCATTTTGTAAAAGTAAGTTGTCTAAAGGATGCACACATTATTTTGGAAAAGACTGTATGTAAATGGTAAATGTCCTGTGAAAATGAAAGTGTATCGGAAGTGACGTCCCAGAACGTCAGCAACCAACACACCCAGGGTACCTTGCACGTCATTTCTGGACGTTGAAAGTCCATGACCAAACAGTGTTATGTGACGAGGTCGGAGTGAGAATGTGTTGAACAAACAATCTCGAATTACAGTTATATTATAAGCCAATACATCTTTCTGAAATCATTCTAAATAGGCAACTCATCAACACAATCTTAGTTCATATTTTATCAGCACCTCTTAGTTTCACCCTTTTTACAATACAGGAAACAATATGGCGCCCGATTCCTGTTCACAAACTCTCATATTCCAGCTAAACAGTGCAGTAAAATATGTTTCTGAAAACACTGTGGGTAAAAAAAATAGACAATATAGTTACAGAATCTTGATTTACATTTTTTTTTTTACTATGTCTCAGTAGTAGTAACACATTTGGAAATGTACTGGGCAGCTGATTGCCATTAATGCAAATGCTAGAATTTGTTTTATTCTATTGTATTCTCCTCCTCAAATTTCTCTTTCTCCTTCACCTCTCTCTCTCCGTCTCTCTCTCTTGCTTGGCAATGGGTCAACAACTTTAATACAGGAGGGAAACTATTCCTCTGAGTCTCTCCCTCCAGCTCTCTTTGTTTTAGCAAAGGCTAATTGGGCCTCTCATTAACAGTATAGCAACCTTCAGCTGTTAATGATGTGGAACTTTTTGATTTGGCTACAGGCTGAACAGAGGAGTTGGGAAGTTTGTCCACGGTGTCGGGATCAAATTAGGGAGGTGTGGACGATGCAGTGCTGAGGGGGAAGTGGCGTTTCCCTCCTCATTTTGTTGTGTTGCTGCCATTAAACCGTCCCCAAAGGAATTTCACTGAGATGCATTATGCAGGTTGCCCTTTAACAGAGACACTTTTCAATTCTGTACAACCTACGCCGGTCAAATGAAGGTTGAATTAGTTAAAACAGGGCTGAACTGCAGCTTTTATTATCAGTGCAAGTGAGAGGAAGGGTGCAGACTATGTGACTAATTTTTATATTCAAGGTTTCGTTAAATTTTATGTCTACAGACTCTTAGTGAAATTACTTTATGGTCTTCTGTGTTGTATGGCTGAAATTAGCATGTCTATGTGTCTGACAGTCGTCCAATTCCACAATTAGCAACACAAAGGGTCTCAAGCAAATTTTCTGAAAGTCAGCTTAGGATGCAGAACTGACTTTGCCTGGAAGATTACCCATCATTCATAGCAATGGATATGATGAGGTATGTAAAAGCAAACTTGTTGTCGTGACCACCACAGAAGGCCCGCCTCTAAAATCATCCAATCTGACAATGGGGAAAAAATTAAGAAAAAACAGTGTTGCCTTGAGTAGAAGTTTTTCAGCTTGAGGAGTTCAGAGTGCTCTGGCAAAAACGCCAGGTGCCTCAGGCACACAAATGTGAAGCATGTAGCAACATAAAAACGCGAGCAAAAAGCTTCAGTCTCATTAAAAATAATTACAAAAAGCTGCCTCCAGCTGTTAGAATGCTTTTTGTGTTATCAGGGCCTAAGACAAGCTGAGGTTTTGCTTCAGTCCAACAGCCTGGTGTGTGTTCAGCCCAGACAAAAAGTAGTGAAAAATGTATTTAAATGGAAACAGTGACGGCCTACATGAGCTGACTTTGTTATCAGGAGGTGGAGGGGATGATAGATGACGTGACACCGGTGCAAAATGACTGCCAAGCTGCGGACCACAGTTCGAGACCAACTAACAACAAAATCAAAAAGTTTCTTAATGAGTCATCACTTTTCCAGCAGCTCTTTAGACACCAAAAGTGGGTAATTTTAGGTGATCCGTCGGAGTGATTCCAGCGGGGATAGTGCCATAAAAAGCAGATGTTTTTTACTTTGACACTGCCGTATTTCCCACTGGAATAATGCCAAGAGAAGTGCTTTTCTAAAAAAGACAGTGCCACATTTCCTGCCAGGGTAGTGCATGAAAAGCCTTTTTTTACTAGACATGATTGTGCCAAAGCCAAAACATGATGTTTCCTAACCATAAGCAAGTGATTTTGGTTCCTAAAACTAAACCCATTAACCACAGCATTGTTGAAATGTTAATAAATGTTAAGCTTCAACATATACACTACATAATAACATACAAATGTAATGTATTAGTGGTTTGCAGAAATGTACACTGCTAACATTTATTCTGGCAGTGAGAGTGATTCTTTTCAAAGAATTTTCAGTGCCTGATGAAATCACTGTAATTACATTTAGTGCTACACAATATGCTTGTTGGTACAGTCACTGTCCTTGCCCTCCAGAATATCAGAGAACATCCTGATCAAATGAAGGCGTACAGTATGTGAAAACCATAATTTCTAATGACAGTAATCCAGTATTCGCCTCACATTTCAGAATGACAAGACAAACATTTCAGGTGAAGGATTATTATATTCCTCTTACCTTCAAAACTGTGTTACAATCTCCTTGAGCTTAATTGTATTAGGCCTATATTCCTAATATCGGAACTTTTACCATTATGTCGCTCCTGATAAGGTAACACCTCTGACACACACACACAAACGAGAGAAAACATACCTCAAAGCCCATTTCACACAGTTTCAAGAAAACATATCTTTCAACCTGTAAACTGTAGCAAAAACTGTGCACACCATTTTTCCTCTAACACACCTAGTGGCTGTCTGACAACAAAAACTGAAATGATATGTCAGTCAAAGTCAGTCTGTTTGGTTACATTGATACTCCAGTGAGCTGCCTCAGGTCCAGCTGCCCTGCATCACCTTGATCACCCTAATCAGCTCCAGCTGCTTTGTGTCTGCCACAGCTCACAGCAGGTATTTCGACTTGTTTAGTAAGATAAGCACCACTGTTCCTAATAACTAATAACAGTGGCTCTGTTTTGTTCAAGCGTCCCAGTAAGACGTGACAGTGTGACAGTGAGCCAGCCTGCACGATACCTGGAGCCTGAAACTGAGGCAGCCAAATGAAATACATTTTATTATTTACACCTGTGCTTTTCTTACTGTGACATGTCAAAGTGTTCTCTGTGAAGACGGCAGAATTTCCTCGTCCTCCCTGACAGATTGTCAAGTTGTCTTGTCATTCTTACAATGCGTCATTCTGATTTTATTTTTCACCGATTTTCTGAATTATTCTGATAACCAATCTGCTACCTGCTTCATGCCAGGAATATTTTCTTGTCTTGTCTTGATTCCTGCCCTCACTGTTATCATCCTTCAGCCCAGTCACCAGCAGAAAATGCAGGCAATGTACATTTCTGCAAACCCTGGATATGTTACATTTATAGGTTCCATATGAAAACATCAACGTTTCCCAAGGGACATGGTTCTGAGTACATATATTTACTTTGACTTTGTCATCAGGAGATGGAGGGGATGGTGGATGGCATGACATCTAGCCAGTCACAGCGTTTCCAGTGTTTGCCATCAAAACTGGGTATTTTAAGCCACAGCACAATGTTCCCCCACCTGTAACCAAATGCTTTTGCGCCCAAACCTAAGACGTGAAGTTTCAACATATCAATTACATCTTACTATACAATGACGAAAACTCTGTCTGTGTGTGTGTGTCTGTGTGTCTGTTTGTTTGTTTTTCTGATTTTTGGTATGACTAAGTCATGGTATGGTATGCTGTACTCAGTGGGTATGGACTAGTAGGAGCATACAAATGGTACATGTCTGCGGTTTGCAGAAACGTCCAACATTTATTGTGGTGATTGGGTCCGTCTTCTTTGGGGCAGCTGTGGCTCAGGAGATAAGAGTGGGTTGTCCACTATTTAGAACAGTAGTTCCCAACTGGTGGGTCATGGGTCCATTCTGAATGGACCTCAAGTGACTTGACTTGATAGAATCAGCAAACTAGCTCGATGACATGGCCAAATGCAAGTATGACGCTTAATATTTTAAACTGTGTGGACCTTGAACAGATGACTAAGGAGAAATCTGGACCCCATGGCTGGACCAGTTGGGAACCACTGATTTAGAAGATTGGTGGTTTTGGCTCCTCCAGTCTACATGTTGAAGTATCCTTGGGCGAAACACTGAACCCCGAATTGTGAGTCCGTGTGAATGTTAAAACCAAGTAGCAGGTGGCACCTTGTGCAGTAGGCTTGGTCACCAGCTGTTAATATGTGTGTGAATGGGTGAATCGGACATGTGGTGTTAAATCTCTTTGAGTGGTTGGAAGACTAGAAAGGTGCATTTACCACCTGCAGCCAGTCTTTCACCAGTGTGTTCCATCTTCTGTCACCTTTGCCCTGTCCTGCAGCCAGCCAGCCCACCCAGTCCAGCTTTACTGGTGACCTGCTTTTTCATTTAATATCATTGGAGGTCATCTTATTCTGCTTCAGTTTTCTGACTGGATTTGGGTCTTTTCATGAAATCCTGTCAATTTAGACACAGAATTTGGTCACTGAGAAGCTCCTGAATTGCTGCAAGAGCAACGCAATCGCCAGAAAAAATGTTATACATTTCTACGATCCACAGAAACGCTGATATGATACATATGAAACATGCAAATATAATGTATTCATGGTTTTCAAAAATGCATGATGCCACCATTTTCTTCTGGCTGTAATACTCTGTATCTGAACATGTCTGTGAGGACTGACAGCCAAACATCAGCATTTTGAAAAGCTCCATTCTGAGGCATTGAAACGAGTGGGGATGGAAAGCCAAACCAGGAAAGTATGAATGAATCTGCATCAGCGCAAACACCCAAGGTCCTCCTGTGTCCTTTATTTGTCTCACTGAAAGTAAATTCACAAATTACAACCCTCCAAATCCAAAACATCTCTCTCTATTCTTTCCTAATATGAAAACCTACAGTAGAGTGTGTTGTGCCACCCAGACATCCATCTGTTTGCAGAGCTGAGCTGATGGGGATGTGAAGTCTGTTAACAGCCATCACACACTTCAGTGTGAGCACCCTTCAGTAAATGACTGGCTGCCCTTCTGCCCACTCACACTGTCAGCTGTAATGACATTTAACCATCCAGTTGAATGGGCCTGTGCGTGAGTGTCTCCATGCAGGTGTGTGTGTGTGTGTGTGTGTGTGTGTGTAGCATCAGTTTGTGGATACAGTGGCAGTATTTTCAAATATTTATCACATGTAAGTCTATTCTGACATCTGGGAACATATATTAAGTGGCTCTTGACCTTTCAGCCTGGTAGAAAAGAAACCAGCAGCCTATTCATGTCGTGTCTTATTGTGTGAGGCATATTGTATCTTTCTCCTTTTATTGTTACTTGACATTTGGCTGTTTCACTCGTCACAGGTCGGGTCATGAGTGGCCTCGGTGTTCATTGTGAATGTGTGAACCACTAAAAAAAGATTTTTTTTGTGTGTGCCTGTTTCTATTCAACTCTTTTTTCAGCAAAACTTTGTGATACAATTACGCTAAAAATACATTCATTCATTCATTTTCCGTAACCGCTTATCCCGTTGGGGGTTGCAGGGGGCTGGAGCCTATCCCAGCTGACACTGGGTGAGAGGCAGGGTTCACCCTGGACAGGTCACCAGACTATCACAGGGCTGACACATAGAGACAGACAACCATTCACACTCACATTCACACCTACGGACAATTTAGAGTCACCAGTTAACCTGCATGTCTTTGGTTTGGTGCAGGAAACTGGAGTTCCTGGATAACTCGCTATTTATCTACAGTCTATTGATGTCAGATATCACAACCTGTACTGTGAACTTCAGTCATGAAACCAATCAGAGTTTACAGTTTGTGTTTCACACGTTGTTGGTTGTTTAAGGACGACTTCCGAGCGATGAACTTGGAAGTGTCTGACTTTATGGTGTGACAGTGCCTGCTTGAATGCACCATTACTTTTGGCCTTTATGAAGTTAGACCTTACTCGGGGAGGAAAAGGTCCAGCTGAGGCCTTATGTTCTCTGAAGGATAAACCAATGTGAGTCATGTGTTTCTGCTCCTTCAACTTGGACACAGCAGCAGGTATCCACCAACAGCTGACAATTTGTCTTTGCTTATTTTGCTTCAGTTTAAATTGGTAAAATTAAAGGACAGACAGAAAATGTGGGTGAAAGAGTGAATGAAGTGTTGTGCTAGAGAGGAAATATAGATACCAATAGAGAGCCTTGTAAGTTGCAAAGCCGTCACTTGTTGCATCACTTGTGTAAATATGGCTGCTTGAGTGTTTTTTGGAGGAAAGAGGAGGCAAATGTCCCAGTATCGAAGTATGTCGTCTTTCATAACATTAAAAAGTCCTGTTTGACTTTTCATTTGTGCGAGCTAGCAGCTTGCGAAGTTGAAATAAAGCAAAGTTGCCTAATAATGCTACTGTAGATAATGTCGTGATCACTGCCAAGGACTGAAGCACAATACAAGGTTGAATCATCAGCGTAAAAAACATTTTTGCACTTTTAGTAGCCCACGCAAGATCATTAATTAATACAGTGAACAGTAATGGACCAAGGCAACTGCCCTGAGGCACACCACACACTATTGAACACAGGGACTCTGTGATCTTGATCAGCATCAAACAATATAGCAACACTCTTTGTTATATACATTTTTTTGATTGTCCATGGCAGCACATTGCCGCCTCACTGTTTCTGTTGTTTACTTTTCACAATAAAAGACCAACTTGAACTCAGAAGCAACTCAACAAGATAGCTTGTGACACAAGTCACAAAAACTGTCCTGTCCTGTTTTGTACAGTACTGACGTAGAGTGGTGGAGCTCCTGGTGCCCACAGACACCAAGTTTGTCCTTCATTTCTACTCCTCGGTAACGTCAGGAGATTCTCAACAAGATCTTCACGCTGATAGGTTTTAATGACACAACATAACGAAAATTTTGTTGCACAAAGTTGCATTGATCCACGTCTTTGCATTAACTGTACTGTACTTTTATGGTTATGTTTAGGGGACTCAAAGCGGTTGATTGAGGGAAGTGAAAGATCGTTGTCTTGGTCAAAAGTAACATAAGAGAAGATGTGTCCTCTTTTTCAACATGTAACTAAACGGTGAGCAGTTTCCTTTCTTCCAACACATATTCAGCTAAGACATTTAACACATGAACCTGGTATTTAGGAGATGCATTTCATGAGCTCTTTGCTCAAGGAGTCACACTCCTGATGATGAAGGGTGTTAGAGTTGCCGTGGATGGACACCCGCAGCGCAGAGTGTTCTCTTATGACACCATTAACATAATGCCGGTCATTAATATGGAGGACTCCAAGACGAGGACGCGTGTAACAAGCAATGAATCAAAAACGACCTTGAGAGGTTGAGCTGTTAAAACCTTTTACTTCGATGCACTTCAAAGCGCTTAACGGGGCTGAGGTGGGTACCTGTAGCTTTTTTTTACCTTCTGGGTTTCTTACACATCTTGTTGCACAGCATCAAAATCAAACTTTCTCGCTTACTTCTTAACGAGTTCCTCCTTTGATTATTTGGTTTGCTGTTTCATTGGGATGCAAAGACGTTATTCAAAGTTTAAAAGTAACAACACGTTCTTTGATTAATCTCTCTGCAGTTCACATAAACATGAAACAAAAGACCAAAATTGGAGCTTGAGAACTGATCCAAGAATGTATCGGATCATTAATTTCATGCCGATTTTTAGTTATCTGACCTTGGAAAATAGTTTAAAAACCCACAAAGTGAAGGCCAACACTTAAACAAAAGAAGTTAAAGCTTTGGCAGAAGACCACATCTCCAAAATCAGTGTTATTTTTTTTCTACCGCTGCAATTTGTGGTTTCTCATTCCCTGTAGATTTTTAACATTTCCCCCTGACCTTTACAAAATGACCAGGAAATGGGAGGTGTATTCATTTCCCTTCTCTCATTGTTGCTTCTTCCTCCAAATTATCATTTGACCTTCACTGCTGTCCGATTTCCTCGCCACAGCTCGGCGAGGATGCTCGAATGCAGGAGACACACGTAAAGTTGAAAGGCTGGACTCGAGGTATTTACTCCAAAAATGTAAAAAAAAAAAACAATGTCAGGATGCTGCAAAAATAAATACATAAAATAGTTAGTGCCTCATTAGCTTTATTAAGACTCATAATAAAGATATAAAAATAATGACAGTTACATTTGTATCTGTCTTTGGCTGAGCAAGACTGATCTTTGTTTCAAAAAGGGTGCTTCACACTGCTGGGTGTGGTGCCTTGTACATGTGATCACGCTCAGCTGTGATGTATGATTGCACTCAAGTGTACTGGTCAGTTCTGTGTTTGCACAGTGGGTGTGGACAAATGAAGCAGCAGCCGTGACACAGCAGATGAAGCAGGATTATTGTCCTGGGTGTGGTGGTTCTTTTAATCCTGAATGATCTCTGAGCCAACACAAGTGACAACGCCCAGCTTACACACTGGAGATGCATGACAGGGTTGGTTTTAACATCCTGGATGTGCTTTGCAGGAACACCTGAGTCCTCCAGTGGACAATAGACTGGTCCAGCCAGGCAGCTGTGCACACATCACACAGAAGAAGTTTATTTTTGATATCTGATGTAGAATTAAAAATAATTGCATCAACAAGTTCTCTAACCCATAAGAACACATGGGTCGTGTGTTCGACAATGGGCCCCTGGGCACAGATATGCAAAAGGCCCCACCACCTCTCCTGAAGAAGCAAGACACACAGAATTTGTGATTTTGCCTCTTTGTTTGGCTGTTGTTTGGTGTCTTTTCAACACATCCTCACTCTGACCTTGTCGCATAGATGTTTGGTCATGGACTTTGCACGTCCAGATACAACCTGCAAGGTACCCTGGGTGCACTGGTTGTTGATGTTCTTAGACGTGACTTCTGTGACGTTCACAGAAAATGTATGTATGCATGTAGCTACTTCCATGTTTCAGATGATACGTCATGTTTGTAGTCGACCAATGAAGATGAGTTTACATATCACCTTGGGTTCGTCCTTCACCTTCTCAAAATGATCCCACACTCTGGATTTCCTGCCCAACATGACCTTTGGTCGACTATCCGGGGGCAGAACAGCTTCAGATCAGCCTCCAGATGTTGTATCAGCTGTGCTAACTTTTTTTATTATAAACCGTATGTTTGACTCTACCATTCAAGTATCTTCATTGCAAAGTTCTTTCTCGTAAAGATGGTATTCACTGTGAAAAAAGTTGCTGTGAAATCAAAAAAAGCTTTTAAGATTTAAAACTATAAGGAGTTATAGCTAGAAATATTAATATTCCCTTAACTGTTATCCTATAATTATGGTCTGAGTCCTGATATTTATAGAAATAGCCATTGCAGTTTCGGCAGAGCCTCCATGGAGGCTTGACTTGGACTTGAGAGTCATCGCCGCCTGCTGCTTCGAGTTGTGATCAGAATTTATATCCATGAATGTTTTGATGCCCTCTGTGACCAACCCCTTCATAACCAGTATGACCCAGCACATCTCATATTCTGGTGAGCAGTAACGAAACATCACTGGCATTATTACAGCCCTCTGTGAATACACACAAACAAGCACTCACAAATGCATGCATGCAAGCGGCGTGCACACATCTCCCCGGCAACTGTCTGGGGCTACTCTCCTCTCTCTTGTTCTGCATCCTATAATATATTTTCAGGCTGTTGTGTCTGCACCCACAGGAATCATGTAATAACAGCTTGTCAAGGCTTTTTGTGCTGGGAAACATTTGCATATTCAAATGCGTTGAGGAGTGAAGCTTGCCATGGCTGATTCTCTAATGTGCATATTCACACAGTGGGTTTGTGTTCATGTTCTGCACAGCTAATGAACGCATCAGGCTCCTTGTTTCAGCTTTTTTTTTCCCCTCACAGATTTTCACAATAAAATAAAACAGAGAGCGCTTGCCTGGATTTCCTCACCTGCATATTTATGCTCGTGTTTGTGTACGTCTGAATTCCCTCATACCCATGCACAAACACATTTCTGATTTACAGCCCGTTTATTCCCTGCCAGGAGACGCTATCAGCCTACAAATAAAAGATAATGGAGGCCAAGTACACACTGAGTGCACTGAGACCATTCCAACTCTGCAGCTTTATCACATCCACACACACAGATGTAGAGATTTCCTTTAAGGGCTTCTCAAATCACGCCAAAAACATATTTTCCCACTGAGCCTCTGTGGTTTGCAGTCATGCAGATACTTTCAGTTTTATTTGCAGTTTAAGGTTTTCAGATAACGTCTCTGAGACTTCTGCTGCTTCCCCGATACAATGGAGCAAAATGGAGTTTTATTCCTACCATTCAAATCATTCAAAATGACATTTAAAACTCAATGTCTCTTCTCGGAAAGGAAAAATGTTCCAGTCATTCAAAATAATCTTCAGACCTTGCCGAGGAACGTTATCAGAATAAATGGGACGCCATCACGTCTGGAATCACAAGCTGCTGGTGAGTTTCTCAACCTGTTTAAGCACCACACACTGAATCCCATTTACTCCACTGTGCTGCGGTGGAAGCAGAAAACTCGGCAGCAGATAAAACCAAACAATCTACATGGTTAGATACCAAGAGATGTAATTAGGAACATGTGTCTTGTGTAAACTTTTCAGGCAGGTGAGCGCGAGGTAACAAGAGAGGAGGAATCCAAATGCAGATAGTCCAAACAGCCGGGATTTTTTGATGAAGTGAAGATTAATGAGCTTAAAGCCAGGCAGGCAGGCAAGTACAGGTAAGGGTTAAGGAACAGATACAGGATGGCAGGGGCATGACAGGGGAGCAGGTCAGGAACAGATCAGGTACAGGTGGCAACAGCAAAGGTATCAGCATCAGTGACAGTCTGACACTGACTGTCGACAAGGGCCTGGTTATGTACCACAGGGCTCATGAGGGAAAGTGGAAACAGGTGAGCAGGTCAGGTGATGGAAAAGGCAGGGGAGGGGTTACTGCAGGGCAGGAGATAGTGGCTGAATCTTGGGGCCCTGTCACACCTACCTCATTTGGTCCAGAATTTTGGGATTTTCAGTTTGATCCAAACCAAAATTCCAGGTATGAAACCTCTCCCTGACCAATGTCCAGGCCAAACAGCCCAACCTTGTTCTGACGCATGGTAGTGCAGTGTCGCCAAGAGGGTTCCCGGTTCGAATCTAGGGTGGTGGGCCGAACTCCAGGTGGGGGAGCCCCCCCGTGCTAGCATGGACCCTCTCCAGGGTACTCTTGCTTCCTCCCGCAGGCCAAAGACATGCAGGTTAGGTCAATTGGTGACTCTATATTACCCGTCGGCGGTAAGGCCAGACTGATCCTGGCAGATCTTGACCACCCGCTTCATGGAGAGTTCAGGTTGCTTCCGTCCGGACGCAGATATCTGCCGCCAAGATGCAGGACAAATAGAATGAGAGATTCATCTGTCCCCGCAGCAATTAGACTTTTAAATGACTTGTTTTGACTCGATGTGTGTGTTGTCTTGACATTTATATTTGTTTCTATGTTGTTTTGTCAACAAAAAACATAAATATGTGTACGTGAATGGTTGCGATAGTCTGGCGACCTGTCCAGGGACAAGAAATTAACCTGCAGTCGCCTGTGTTAAAGGAGCGGTTATTACTACAGACGCTGCTTCCAAAAGGTGCTTTCAGACTGAATATGAAAACAATTTCTATCTCACTTTGTTTCTGATTTTGACCCCTGAAGAGTGTTTGTTGTCTATTGTGTATTCGTCCTTCTCTGTGACTACATAGATCATTCATAGGTATTTTATTCTGTTAAGGGATAGGGGGGGCTTTTCCTTTTCCCCTGTGAGAGTCCAAGGACAGGGAGTGTATATTGGGCTGTACAAATAAAATTTGTTTTTTGTTAGGCTGTGACCTCTAATGGCTGTAACAATAATGGCGGAAGCAAAGGATGAAGTCAGGTCACGTAGTATAAAGAGCAAGGAAGTCTGCGTAGGGAGGAGGTCTGGTGGATGGATGGGTCAAACCAACACAGCCCTTTGACCCAGGAGGCCGCTGTTTGTGTCCCGCGTGAAACCAAAACTCAACATTGAGTTATTTTAACGTGTAATGTCCATGCAGTTCTCATTCTGACATAGTCGAATACCACTGCTTTATCAGCAGCACAAACACGTAAGACTGTCATTGTTCTGCTGTGTGCTTTTGGCTGTTTTTCATTGTTTAAGTCAGGGTCCATTAGTACCAGTTAAGTGAAATCAGCTTCAACCTAACAAAGAAACCTGGCAACTTTGACTATCCAGAAGCCAATCAGTGGAAATTGGCCAGTTCTGTGCTGCAGGGCTGACGAGGGAAAGTGGAAACAGGTGAGCAAGTGGAGGAGGGAGTCAGGTGACTGGCAGGTGCAAATGTCTGAGGGCATCTGGTGGACAGGTAGAGAATGCAAAGTGGGAATGCGACTGAAGACGAGGACAGCCAGGAAGAATATAACACAGAGAAATGGTTAAGGGAGCAAATTCCTGCAGGTAGGGATCCAAAATCTGGTGAAGAGGCTCTTGTAGCTCCATGTTTATGTCCATGATTTCAACAAAAGGAGAAGCGGGACCATGATATGAAGAGCCCAGCGTGTCAGTGCATCCCGGGTGGGCCGGCTGCTTCAGAGAATTAGTTATGGCCTGTCAGGTCTTTGGAAGCTGCTTTAAATGGACTTGTCAATGAGAAAACACATAAACATTTATATTGCTTAAGGCTGAAATATGGAAAGCAATGAGCCTTTCATAAACCCAATTGCTCTCCTAGTGTTGAGTCATCACACACATTAATGACAATTTCAATACAGTCATTAGCACAGGCACACACACACACACACACACACTCTCTCTGTCTATGTCTCTCTCTCTCTCTCTCACACACACACACACACACACACACACACACACACACACACACACACACACAATGACAATGTGTTCACCAGCAGCACTTCTAATATTTCTGGCCTAATTGTAATGGGTGATGTGACTCGTGGCTGTTTAGAGCTATTGACTGGAGCTAAAGACACACTGTTTGTTTAAGTCATCATTACCACAGACTTCAATAAGGGTCACTGGCAGCGAGCGCAACGCTGATTAGTGTGTGTATGTGTGTGTGAGTGGGTGGGTGGGTGCTTGAGCAACAGTAGGACAAAGAGCAAAATGACTTCCTGTGTGTAGAAAAGCACTTAAAGCACAGGAGTTTGTCTCTGTGTTGGTGTATCACAGACCGTCTGTAATGCAAATATATCTGAAAACATTTCCAGATCAACCAAGGTTTTACATGTGTGTTTTCACGTTGCTTTCTTAAACTTCCTTTTTCACACCGAGATGCCAAAACTACAGGAAAACAGTGTTTTGGCTTCAGCAGGTGTTTAACCATCTCAAACCTGCCATCCCAGCTCCATATGTGACTGATTTTTGTTGTTAAAGCAGACAAACATGTTTGTTCGGAGTGTTTTGTCAGGCAAATACACAAGTATAGAGGAGCTGTGTTTGTCTGGTTTGAAATCAACAGCAGCCAATGAATGGTGCATTCGTGCAATGACTGTTTGATGGGTTGATGTTGAGAGAAAAGTCAATGCTTATGTTGAGGTTAACACATTACATGCATGGGATATACACGTACTGTATTAAAATGGGTTAATGCCCAGTTGGATATGATGGATGAGATGCCATGTATTGAATTACATATAAAGGCTACTGTAAAACTGATCAATACTTGAGTGGTTTTACATGCAAGACCTTGACCTGAATTGATCCAGTGACATTTTTATCATGTTTCACTCACAATGCATTAATGTTTTATTATTATTAGAATCTGGACAATGGAAAATCTGGAAAATCTTGTGTGAAAATGGTCAAAGGACCTTTAATTTTAGGAGCTTTCATCATTAAAAGGTACTGAACTTCATCATTAAAGATACTAAAGCAGCTATGACGGCGCACAACAACTAGCCACTGCAACTACCAACCTACTACTGTAGGTGCTGGCCTGGTGTCAGACCTCTGATTTACCCCTCAAATATGATTTCTTTAACAATTCAAATAGGTCTGGTGTTGTCCTCGTCTCTGACAGCTGTCTTTGATTGAACGCTCAATGAGTTGTGCTGTAACAAACACAGGCCTACTCATTTTAACCCAAATCATGGTCTTCCTTCTGAACTGAACGCTAAAACACACCAAGCAGTGGCCATTGTGTGGCAAGTCTAGCCTGCGGCAAGCTGCCACACAATGGCTATGGAAAGCTGTGGTTGCCACCCTAAGCTTTGGCGATTTGATTCTGCCTAGGTGGAGAGCCTTAAGGCAAAGAGAGCACACCTTCCTGCCCTTC
This sequence comes from Epinephelus awoara, assembly GCA_035609425.1. Classification (NCBI taxonomy): domain Eukaryota; kingdom Metazoa; phylum Chordata; class Actinopteri; order Perciformes; family Serranidae; genus Epinephelus; species Epinephelus awoara. The sequence continues at coordinate 30,419,639 of CM069307.1, forward strand.
CATGCGCCTATGCAGAAAGCCTTAAAGGGATAGTGCACCCAAAAATGAATATGCCAATGGAGGCTCAGGTGAAGTTTTAGAGTCCTCACATCCCTTGCGGAGATCGGCGGGGGGAGCGGCTAGCACACCTAATGGCTGACAGCGCCCCAGACTAACGTCCAAGAACACAAAATTGAAACCACAAAATATCTCCAACATGCTCATCCGTAGTGATCCAAGTGTCCTGAAACCCCGACATAAAAAGTTATTTCAAAAAACGTCATTTGAACTCAGCCTCACTGTAGCCTGTAGCTCTGACTGCTTCTCTGTGCTCCGCGCTTTAAGGCAAAGAGAGCCCACCTTCCTGCCCTTCCATGCACCTATGCAGAAAGCCTTAAGGCAAAGAGAGCACACCTTCCTGCCCTTCCATGTGCAGACCAGGAAAACCTGAGACAGAGAGACCAAACCTCTGAGAGCAGCAGCAAAGACCCCCAGGAACAGAACAGAGCAGCAACAGTGACAAACAGAAATGACATTGATAAATCAGACACAGCATGCAAAAGGAGGAGCTGGGGTGGAGGCAGGTTGCGAAGCAGCTTGCAGAAGAAGCAGCAACAGTAGGCAGGCCAGAGCAGTTTAAATAGAGTGCTCTGAATGAGATTCACCAGTGGGTTACACAGAAAGGAATCATGTGATCTACGTATCAGGTGACTCACCTCTATCAATCAAGGGAAACCTAACAAATCTATGACCATTTTAATGATGATGATGACAGCCTTCTGAGCTAGTAGGTGTAGCAGGCCTCTCGTAATCTATGAAGCTGATAACCCCTGATAATGCCCAATAAACTGTGTTCACATTCAAATTGGGTGAAGTGAGCTGAATGTTTAGGTCTTTGATTGGAGGCATCACACAAAAATGCTCCTCAGGAGTTGACTCCTCTCTCACGTATTATAAAAGAAACATATTTTCTAACTCAATTGTTACGCTTTCATAACTGATGATTCATCTGGGAGACGAACACGCTCATCGAAGGCTTGGGAGCGCTCCAACTGTCAGTTACCTAACATTGTCAGTAAAATGAATGAGACTTTTACTTCCAGACACCTGAAATAATTCCCCCTCCTCCTCCTCCACCACAGAGTAAGTTACATCATCTAAAAGCTTCCCTATCTCTGCTGCGTCCTCACCCCGGCTGTGCTGTTTTCTGCCCCATGAGCTCCACCACCCTGATCTTTCTTTCAGCCTCTTTGCTTCCTCCATCATTATTCTTCTGCCTCTCCATGTCCCAGTTCTCTCTCCACCGCTCTGCTCCGCTTTCCCTCCATCTCCCTCCCTCTCCCCCTCTGTCGCCTCAGGAAGAATTCAGCACCAACTGACAGTCTGATTTAGTTCCAATACCAACCTCCCATCTCTCTTTCTCTTTCTCTGTCTCCCCCTCTCTATTTCTCTCAAGAGAGAGGGTGTCGCACATAAATCTCTGCTGTAGCCATCTATTACCTTCTACATTCGAGCCCTGACCTAATTCCTCCCCGTCTCCAATGTGTCAGTAGGTCCAGGATATAGTGGCCCCAGTGCAGTCCGTCTCCTTCTCTCTGATCCAGACCACGTCTTTGTTTTATGGTTAATAAGTTCAAAAACACTGTCTCATATTATCTCACACCGCTGATATAATAAGACAATTTGGCCTTATATATAGTTCACTTATTTCCCTAATCGGCCCTTTCGTTCCTCTGGAGGTGTTCAGACGCAGCGTGTGTGTCTAAAATGATGACAATATCTCTTTCACTCTTATTGAAAATTATTGCACCCTGGCTGTAGTTTAGCAGCATGATAAAAGGGACAACTTCAGCCATTTTCAAGAGGTCATTACCATTCCTCACGAGATCGAGATTTATGATCAGTCTCGTTCCTAAACTTTACCGCCCTCCTTTGGGTCTGACGCCAAATCTACCTCCAGTGTTAGTCACTGATGAGAATCTATTTCCATCACACTCATAGACCGATATATAGAGGCAGGGGCATTGTTAGAAGCTCTCGTCCCACAGAAACAGCTCACTTCTGGCCCTGGAACAATAAATATTGGCCAGACCCGGAGGCTCAGAGGTGGACGTGGGCCTTTTCTCACCTATCTGGCCCCCCCACCCACCCACCCCCGCATGGAGGCGCTGATGAAGCTGAGCTGATAATAGTTGTGTTCTCCTGTGATGAGTTTTATTGCACTTCTGAGACTGCATATGCAATTCTAGTTAATTAGACAATTCGTTTTAATTAACAAGTAATCACCAGTTAATCAGACGAGCGTGGTGGCTCAGTGGTTAACACTGTCCCATCACAGAGTGAAGACATGCAGGTCAGGTGAAGTGGAAACTGCTATTTTGTTTAACAAAAACTGGATATAATATAACAATGATGATGTAATACACAAACTCAGACGATCATCACAAGCACATAGAGTCAAACAACAACATAAAAAGTGCAGTTACACATAAAAAAACAACAGAAAGAAGAGAGGACTTGGAAAATAAATATGTAAATAAATACATCAAGTAAAAAGAATAAAATAAAATAACGATTACAGGCTTGCATGAGTTCATTCTGATTATTAAGACACTGTTGACTCTGTTGAAAACTCATATGCTGAGAACACACACGCGGCTGGGTAGGGTTAAGACTCCTTTTCTGTGTTCCCAAAACAAACCTGTTATGAGATGTTGTGTATGTGTAGTCTCATTTAACCACTTGTTAGCATCAACCGTTTTACAGACACATAAAAGCTTCAAAATTCACAAGCGGGGTATTTACTGACGTATTTTATGTCATAGAACAAAACATTAAGGTGTCTCAAACTTGTGTTAACAGCAGACCTTATTTCTCACCAAAAGCAATTCAAAAACCTCACTGACTTCAAGTCGAGGGGAGTGCTAAAATGCCAACTCATTTCCAGGTTTTAGGACTCATTCCTGAGGCACTGTGAGACTGTGGTGGTGATCCAACATCATGGGAATATTTAAGGTTGCAGTTAATTGGCAATGCTGTTTTCTATCCACTGTGATAAACACAAAAGAGCACACAACATGAACAGAGCACACTATTCTGACAGCTTCACAAAGGTAGACTTTATTATGAGGATATTTTACAACAGGTCACACTAGTGAGTCCATTCCTTAGTCTGCACAGAAGCGAGGCAGAGCCATATATGTGGATGGACATGTTCATATATCTGTCAGATCTTGGGAGGTGGGAAGAACTCCATTTGTCCTCTCCAAAGTTCCCCTTTCAGAGGGGTAATTATTTCCAAAGTGCCCTTCAAAGGGATTTCATCAGAGACAAAAGCCAGAAGGGACTCAGAAGAAATGAAATGATCAGTCTCAGGCTGCAGTCACACTGTGTCGCTATGTGCTGGGTGGCAAACTGGACTTTCAGAGTGGTCAGCAGTAAAAGGTTGGCCTGAAGGTGATTTGAAACATGTAGGCCAATAAACGTGATTGAAAGGATCAGGTTAAATGCACACAGCAACATTCATTGTTTCACACAGAGAGCAGCAGTCACTTAGAACTGCAGTGATGAGCTTTAAAGTGAAACTGACCAACAGTGACTTAAGTTTAACAAACATCTTGAAATGTAGAGCTCAACAAAAAGTTGTTGAAATGACTGACAAATGTTTTTATGTCTAAAGGAACATTTTCTGCCATTCAAAATATTTATTCATTAGCATCCCTCTCTTAACACTGAAGTGGTTATTCACAGTTTGGAGCAAAAACTTTTGTTATCACCAGAGTGCCAATTATTCAATGAAAACTTGTGTAATAGCCGAAAAAGCTTGCAGCTTAAATTCTACATTTGATAGACTGAACACTCAGAAAAGTGAACACTGCTGCAGGAGACGTTTAGGAAGTTTCTGTGGATGTTTTTGTGGCTTTTCTCTGCTGTGAAAACTTGTGAAGCTCTTTTTGTGCATTGACAGGACCAATATGGATTCATTTATTTCTGATATTAGTCAGCATGGTGAAGACAGTCTGGTCTATCAGACAGGAAGTTATGAGTACAGTGCAGAGGTGGAAGAAGTATTCAGATCCTTTACTTCAGGAAAGATATCAATACAACAGTGTAAAGTACTTCACTAAAAGCAGGATAAATGTTCTGCATTCAAAAGTATTGTAAGCAAAATATACCTTAAGCATCAAATATAATCAGAGAATAACCCAGTTCATTGGTTTACTGTTATGGAAGAAGAAGAAGAAGAAGAAGAAGAAGAAGAAGAAGAAGAAGAAGAAGAAGAAGAAGAACAATACACCATCTGCCTGCAACTCTCCGCTCTCTGTCTTTAGCCCCTCCCACCAGACGACCATGGGCATATGAACATGCTTCATACAGTGACCCAGTGCTCACCTAACACTGATTTATTTAATATTATTTTATTGTAGAGTTGCGTGCCGTGTCCCTCCTTGCCCTGCTCTCTTTCTCTGTTAATCAGACCACAAATGAGACGAGTAGTAGCTGCTAGCCACCCCACAGTCCTTCTGCTCTGCTTGGCTGGGAGCAGCGCAGGCAGCAACTTGGGAGACGGAACGTGAGTAGGTGGCTGTAGCTGCTCGGATTCATTAACATTTATTTAACCTTTGTAACAGCAGCAACAAAACTTTGCTGCTCCAGCAGGGACTGTCCAGTCCCACAGAGCTCGAGAGTACGCCGGCTGGATTCAGGTTGCTAAACATGAATTGGCCTCAGCTGTGAGCCTTTGGTTCTAGCTAGCAGAAGGCTAAACAATTAGCGGCATTTTGTCTATCTCTGAAACACTTCGCTGATATTGACATAAGTTTCATTTTGCTTATTGTCAGACTTTCGTCAAGACTCTTTCTGATAAGTCCAACCCGGTCTAACTCTCAAAGTTGTAGTAAACCGGGCCTTGGCTAGCCAAGAAAATGATGAAAAAAGCCGTCCTTTCATGTGGGCATGATATACGGACAATCACTGTCATAGCTCAAAGGCACCCGGTGGAATCACAGAGAAATGCGGCGGCAAAACAGCGAAAGTTAAGATGGCAAAAGTTTGAGTAGAGTGGGCAGAAGTGGTGGTGGATGAGTCCAAGAACCACTGACTTTCACCCAGGAGGCTGGTGTTTGCTTCCTGTGTGATTGTAAAGCTAAACCCTGTTGTTTTTTCCCTTTGTTGCCTAAACTAACCACTTGAATTTCTTGTTGAAGGGAAAAAAGCGTAATGTGGAAGTGTTGCACCAATGTAGTGCATTTATTTTGAGACTAAACGCCAGGTGTACATTTCCTGTGAAAACAGAAGTGTATTTTGAAAGAAGACAATGCATGACAGAGTCTGCAATTTACATTGTAGAATCTGTCGGCAGCCCTGTGTGAAAGACAACTACGGGGGGGCTTTGAGTTTGAACATGCTGCACTTAAGCCAATCACAATGGAGGGGGCGGGGCCGAGACGTGTAAGTGTCCCCAGGAAATGTGTACCTACAGAAACAGCAAACTCCGTGTCCATGGCAACCACTCCTCCTGAATAAATACCACACATAGCAACACAAAACTGCTTTGCTAGCTCAATCATGTTGATTGTTGAGATATAGCTAAACTCTGCTGGTTTTCTACCTGGAAGTATTTGTAAACAACAAGCCGATTACCTGGAAGTAAAGGGGTTGAGCGATCGCCGAGGCCCCTGCACTTCTGTTTGTCGAAAAACTACGTGCAGTGCCTCCAGTGGTAAAGGAAGGAGAGGTGCAGAAGTTTTCCCTCAGTCCTCTTAAATTTCAACATACTTAAAGTTTATTAAAGATTTTTTGGCCAGTGACACCAAAATCAAACTGCCTACCCCAGCTTTAATGAGATGAGAATATATGTTGTATCTTAAATCTTAATCTGCAGAGTAACTAGCTGTCAGATAAATGCAGTGGAGTAAATGTATAAGGTAGCACAACATGGAAATACTCTTGTGGAGTACAGTCAGTCAGAGGTAACAGAGTCTGTAGTTTACATCAACACAATGAGCCACATTTCTGCAGTTTCTGCTAAATTAAATGTCACTCAGCGTGTTTCCATCAACCGACCTCATGCAAATATATTCACAAGGACATGACAGGATTACATAATTAATGGAGCACCAGTGGCTTGCTTCCCACCTGGTGTAATGATATGTATTGATTTTCTACAATGAATTAATTTGGCTTGTACCTGTAGTGATTTTTATTAGCTACTATGGTAATAGAGGGTTGGAGGGCACGTCACAGAGGCACCCATCTGGACTCAGGTCTCATTTTATTCTTTATTGACATGAATGCATTGTCTACCACAGAAGAAGAAGAGGACGCAGTCACCACAGGAAAAGCGTGTTCCAAAAAATCTTTTTTTTCAATATAACTTTTCCAGCACAAAACCTCTCGTGATATTTCAGCTTTTTCTCAAATGTCTTTTTTTATGTTTAAACTGAGAGTGTGCGCTACAGTGGGTGGAGACGTGGATGAGACGCACAGAGACATTTGCCACTGACATGACTTTTTCTGGTGTGAATTTCAGGTGTCAGCGTTGACAGGTGATATTTCAGTGGGTGGAGGAGAACAGAAGGTATTTCTGGACGTTGCAGGAAGGTTTAGAGGTGGTTTGAAGGTTGGCGGATTAGAGGAGAAGGAAATAGGTTGATGGGTGCGGAGGGAGAGGTGGATGGGAGAAGGGATGGAGGCAGAAGAAAGGGTGAAAAAGATTTAGTTTGGGTGAGAGGAGAAGATGGATTTGAGGTGAGACGGGGAGGAGGGAGAATAAACTCAGCACGGAGCGTAATGAAGAAGAGGAGAGAAAAGATGATATTTAACTTTTGTCTCTTTATTCATTCTCCTGTGTGTTTGCTCTCTGGTTTATCTGTCTCTGTGAGGACCAGCTGGAGTTTTATACTTTGACTTTAAGGACACTGAAGAAAGTGAGAACATTTTGTCCTCTCTGAACTTCTTTCAAGGGCTGCTCCACAGTAAAGACTGCGGTGTCAGTGATGGTGCTCAGAAATGTAGAGGTACTAAGCACAAAGTACACCACCTGTGGTATGTTCAGTCTTAACTCAGTCATTCAGGTCATGGTAATCGTAAGTGTTATATCATAGGCAACTGGACTAGCTTGCGTTTCTTGCAGACGTTTGGCCTCTCATCCAAGAAGCTTCTCCAGTTCTAAGTGACTGCTACGGAGCTGCAGGCGTTAAACCCTGTGTGGGTGTGAGCCCCCGCAGAGTCGTAGGGTCACATGTGAGCTCTTAGTTTCAGAGTCGTTAAGGTCACAGTGTCTTTTCAGTGTCAGTCTTAACCCAGCAATCGTTGACAGGGACCATGTACAGAGCAGGTTCTATACCAGAGTTAGCTTAATAGCTCATTTGCATCTGTGCAGCATCAGGATCCTCTCTCCTTGTCTCCTCTCCCTGTTTCCTTTCTCCACTCCTTTCCTTATCTCCTCTGTCCTCATCTCCTCTCCTGTTCTCATATGGTCCTCTCGTTATTTCTACTTTCCTGTCCTTCCTTTTCCTCATTTCTTTCTTTCTTTCTTTCTTGTGTCTCTTTTCATTTCCTATTTTCTTCTTATTTCCTTTCCTCATTTCATCTTTTCCCCTTCTTTTTGACCCCTTTCATCTCCTTGGCTCCTCTCTTGGCTCCTCTCTCCTTTTCTTGCCTCTTTCCCCCCTCAATTTATCTCCTGTTCCTTCCTGCTTCCTCCCTCCTCACCTGTCTCTCCTTTCCTTTCCTCTTTTCTCTCCTTACTTTTCACTTCTCCCTTCCTTGGTTCCTCTCTTCTCTCCATGTAAGTGTCTGCTTTTCCTTCTCTCCTCTCATTTCCTCCCCCCTTTCTCCTCATTTATTTTCTCTTTCCTTCCTCTTCCTTCCCTCCTTGTCTCTTATCTCCTCTCCTTATGTGTCTTTCCTTTCCTTTTATATTTTCTCATTTCTTCTCATAATCTATTTGTTGTTTCCTCTCTTTCCTTTCCTTTGCTTTTCTCTTAAATTTCTTTTTCTTCTCCTTCCATACTTCCCTTCTCCTTGTTGGTCTCTCCTTTCCTTCCCTCTTTTCTCCCCATTTCTTCTCATCCTGCTTCCTTCTTTCCATTCTCATCTTATTTGTCTCTCCTTTTCTTTCCTCTTTTCTCCCATTTCTTCTTCTCCTCCTTCATGTTTTTTCTTTCTTCTCTTTATTCGCCTCCCCTTATTTTCATTATTTTTCCTCTCCTTCTGTCTTGTCTCCTCTCTCCTCTCCTTGTTTCCTGTCTCCTCCTCTCCTCTCCATGTTTCTTCATTTTCTAAACGCTCTCCCCTTCAGCCATAATTCTTCTCTCCTCTCATTGTTTTCTCCTCCCTTCTTTTACTCCTTTCTTTGCCTCCCTTTTCTCCTTCTCCTCTCTCATGTCCCCTTATTGCTTCTTCCCCTCTCCTCTCCTCTCCTCTTCTTGTTTGTTCCTCTGTCTTCTCCTCAGCCTTGGTTTCAATTTCCTCTCCTTTTCGCTCATTTTTCTCCCTTTCTTCTCTATATTTACCCTTTTTCTTCGTGGTTTCCTCTCCTCCTCTCCTCTCTTCTCTCTTCTCCTCCCTCCCCTCCTCTCCTCCTCACCTCTCTGCAGGATTATTGATGGCCTCCTCTCCTCTGTGGCCGGGCAGACAGGAAACAGAGACCCCTGCAAAGAGTGAAACAGCATCTCGAGCCCTCAGGCAGGTGACCAGGTGAGTGACTCTCTCGCTGTGTGTGTGTGTGTGTGTGTGTGTGTGTGTGTGTACGTGATGGGATTTGTGCCCAGGCTGGAGTTATGGTGGTTGCGCTGACAGAGGCAAAAAGGTAGGAAAGGGGGGAAAAAGAGGGAAAGGAGGAAAAGAATTCATTTTATCCAGTAGGATGAGAGGTTTCTTTCTGTGTGTGTGTGTGTGTGTGTGTGTGTGTGTGTGTGTGTGTGTGTGTGTGTGTGTGTGTGTGTGTGTGTGTGTGTGTGTGTTACAGCAGTGGACTCCTGCTACCACCAGCCCCACAGGCCTCTCAGAATAAATGGATTTTCTTTTTCTATTCTAGGACGCACTGGACCTTATTTCCTTCTCATTCTCCTCTCTCTTTCAATCTCTGTCTCCATCTCTGTTCTCCCCGAGCTACAAGAACATGCTCACAGATGTTTTAACCCTCACTCTCGGCTCTATTATCTCACAGAGGACCATTAATAGACTTTAATTTAATTTAATAATGCTTTATTACAGTGGACTATAAAAAGGAGCTGAACTAATCAAAGCAAGGCAAGTCTCCCACTCATACTACTAAGTAAGATTTAAATGCACTGAAAGGATAAAAGAGTAAGGAGGAAATAATCACAAGCATCAGTATTGTTGCTATGGTTACCAACAGATTAATACATGTGAGGCTCTGCTGTTTGTTTCTCATTTCCTACCAAAGAGTCAACATTGGTTTCTTACGGTCGTTAACCACTTTAATCAAAATCAAGATGTTAATCTAAGCTTAACCAAGTAGTTATTTTAATGGAAAAGGTTTGTATGTGTTGATCTGGAGGGAAATTACAAACATCATGGTAACAATTTCTATGAGGACCACATCAGTAATGTGTCATGAGGGCAAAATGCAGTCATAAAACATTATAGATGTGACTTATAATAAATTATAAATGTCTTATGGATTTCGTCTACGTTAGGCCTACAGGATGCCGTTTTTGGCTGATCGGATTATCGTACACAGGATTAAAACACAAACCAAGTATAGATACATACAAAGATACAGAGACACAAAATGAAACGGCAGCGGTTGATGCAAAACTAAATCACTTCAGACAAGTTGAAGAATGCCTGCCTATAGAGGTGGGTTTTAAGGTGCTTCTTAAAAACTTCAACAGATGCTACGGCTCTCAAATTCTGTGGGAGGGCGCTCCACAGTCTGGGCACAATGGACTCAAAGGCCCGGTCACCTCCAGTTCTGAGCCTAGTGCGAGGAACTGCCAACAGGCCGTGATCAGCCGCCCAACTAGGAGTGTATACATGCAGCAGGTCAGACAGATACTCAGGAAGCCAGTGTAGGGAGGCCAGGACAGGAGTAATGTGGCATCGGCATTCTGCACCAGCTGAAGGCGATCTATGGAAGTTTTACTGAGACACATGAAAAGAGAATTGCAGTAGTCCAGATGTGATGACACAAAGGCATGAATGGTCATTTCCAGTTCAGCATGTGATACAAGATCTCAGTTTTGCAATGTTTCTAAGGTGGAAAAAGCATGTACGGGTCAATGCATGGATGTGTTTATCAAAGTGCATGGCCTGGTCAAAAATAACTCCAAGATTTCTCAGCTTAGAGTGGATATTTGAATTCAGGGACCCAGTACAGCTAGCCATTTGTTTGTGTCCATAGGTTAAATCTATGGCGAAAGTGTTCCTGACTGAAAGTTTCATTACTTTAAGATAAGCGATTAATTGTTTTCTCATTAATTTGTGATACCGGGTCATATTTTGAGATACTAACTCATTATTTCCAGAAAGCTTCTCATTGTAATGATTCACAGGATCTGTTTTTTCATCACACTGGCAGAAACAGGCCTCCACAGCTGAGTCCTTGGAGCTTATTAAAAAAAACATTTCATGGCTTAGTGTCTCAAAGCCAGCATGAAAAACAGGATTCAAATTATTAGTTTTTTCACACAAACTGCAACAAGACCTGAATCAAACAAACATCCTAAAGCTTTAATTCTCAACTAAAGAAACATAAATGTACAAAAAAGGCCCCACACATCCCCACACACACTTTCTAGTATATCAAAGTCCACAAGGTTGTTTACATTATCAAGCTTACATTAAGTGAATGGGATTAGCTTTGCTGTGTTTGTGTTCATTGCTGCTTTCTGCTCTTTGTTCTCGTAGGAAAAGAAGTCTCCACACTTGATAAGCATGAGTCACCGCCTGCCTCTAGCTTTTCACTCTAATTAATTTGACAAGGTTGGATATTGCAGGTTTACAGTGCTCTTTCTTGTTTAAATAATGCTCCTGTATCAGAAGTGTTTGTGGTATCACAAAGCTGCCGAGCTGATGTTTATGTAAGCTTTGTCATTTAGTATTCACACTCTTTCCTTTAAGGCAGAAAATCCTGCCCTTGAATTTGACTTTTCAAATTCTAGTGTCGGCGCTTAAGAGTCGTCCATCTGCTTCGGCTCTCAGCGGCTCTCGGGCCTGGAATCAAATCTGCAGAGAAAGAAAGAGACTCTTGACATTGTCCAGAGAGGGTCCGTCTCCGAGTGATCGCCATGGTGATAAATGCATTATGTCACATCTCACAGCGGCGAGGAGAGCAGTGAATGGAGGAGGAAGGAGATTCAGTTTCATCACAACGTGCACGAGATACAAGTAAAGCAAAAAGACACATACCAGTTGAATATGTAAACATAGATATGAAATAAGGCTGTGTCAATATTAATATGTTAATGATATTTCAATTAATGCTCCGTGCAAACAAATGATTTAAACACATTAAATGGTTACAGACACACAAAGCTTACAGAGACAGCTACAGGAAAGGCCTGTTTCTGATTGGTTGGCAGGTGGTTTTGAAATCGTATACATGCTACATACTGAAACATCCATTGATTTAAGGTCCTCATAAACAATGTGGTGACAGAGACATGTGCTTGTTTTTCTTGAGAGGCCACCGTTTGAATAGTTGTTGTTTAATTTTGGATTTTTGTATTACATGTTGTATTTGCTGCATTTTAAATGAGTTCTGGTTGGCTGCTGCCTCGGCCAGGTCTCTCTTGTAAAAGAGATTTTCAATCTCAATGGGACTTCCTGGTTAAATAAAGGTTCAATAAAGAATAAATAAATAAATCAGTCTTTCTGAAAACATGAATTGAAACCTTTGTGAACTTTATTTTTAATTAACCTTTATTTGGCTACAAAAACCTCTTGAAAAAGTGTCCTGGTGAAGACTGCAACATAAGTTACAGACAAAAATACAAAATCAAAAATATGCAACTCCACAACAAGCAGCAATCAAACACAAGAAGAACACAACATGAGATTACTACAAAGAAAAGCTAAGAAGCATGTTAATAAGTGAACCATAGAAACAAGAAAAACAGGAGCAGCTACAAACAATTAAAAAGACCATCTCAAATACACCCTGACTTTAGGCTCGCTCCAGGTGAGCCAGGCCTGCGCAGATTCAATCATCAGTGATCGCCGCACAATGCATGCTGGTTAATTTTGTGTCCGACTTCATCCCGACTTGCTCTGACGTCATATAAAAGTGGACAGTATAATCTTGTGAGAGCGAGGCAGCTACAGTTGCTCTCCACCGACTGAAGACCCAGGGCATGATGGGAAACACCTGGCTCTCACCTGATCGAATATACATTTTTTATTTTTGTTGAATTTCAGAGATTGTGATGTTATATGTCATTTTTCGAACTTTTCAGTTGTAATCTCTGCTGTCTGATGGTGATGTTTCATTGCAGATGTTAGATTCACACGTAGCCTGCAAACATCTAGGGCTTACAGGGAAATGGGCTTTGTTAAATGACACTAAAGAACAGAAGCAATAAATAAAAGATATTAGATTTACTACCATCCCTGCCCAGTTCCTCCAGGATGTTGTGATGTTGCGATCTCAACAGTTAACACAAATGTAGCCCTTCCCTGTGCATTCTGCGAGACGCCGCAATTTTGTTTGATCATTGCAACTTTGTGTCAACTCATGCTAACGGGCAGAGAGAGCAGGAGGAGAGCAGATTACTGGGATAGTTCGGACAGCAGTAACAGCTGATCATTGGTGACTAACACCCACCCCCTGACCACCGCAAGAAGATGCTAATTCTGTGGAAAACACATGATAATAAGTTTCAAATCTAGATAGCATCACAACTATTTTTGCAATCTTTACGTGCTCCCCCACAATTTCATTGGAACAAACAAAGCCCATAAACATTGAAACATTCATTGCAGTCTTTGTTTTTTTTAGAAAAGCTGCCATGAATTCTGACGTTTCAGGCTGCAACTATCCCAAAAAAACTTGCTATCTAACAATAAAAAATGAGCCACGTGACGTACTGTATTTTAGTTTTTAGGTTTTCAAGAAATGTCAAACAAAAGCTTAAATGAGGTTTTGAAGTTGAAGAGTGTTCAACTCACCATATACATAAATATTCACCCTTATTCATCCCACCAGGAGCAGGTCTGTCTCTGTCCACCTGCATCTCACTGCTGACTTTGTCTGCAGTTGCACAAACTCTAAAAATTTGCTTCACATTCAGTCTTAACACACATCGACTTTTACTTCAGCCTTGAGTCTGAATCTGTCAATGCTGCTGTATGGGAGCTGCTGCACTCGCTGGTTTGTCAGAGAGAGAACAGACTAAATTGGAGAAACTAAATTTCAATACGAGTACAACAAGCAAAGTGATTCCAATCCACCCGCTCAGACACAAGTGTTGAACCATTTGAATCTCAGTCGGGGTGAGACGTGTGATTAATTCCGCCCTCTCTGGTTGAAGCTCCGCTGTTCTCTGAAATCATCCGCTTCTCTGTGGCATACGGCTTCACAGGTTTCACAAACAATCATGTTCAGTTTGATTGTTTGCTTTAAAGCTGCCAGCAGTAGCAGATGGGCAGGGATAACTGATTTCAAGATAGTCTGCTTGAACTTTCATGTTGCCTTGGGAAAATTCAGTCGATCCCAGAAAAGTAAGCGAGAAAATGTTTTCTACACGCTGTGCATGTGGATAAAGTGAGAGTCTCGGAGGTGTGAGTCCCAGCAGTGCAGCCGGTGAAGTTAAATCATCAGTCCACATCCAACAAGCGCAGAGTGACAGTGGGATATAATTCATGGTGAAGGGTTGCATTCTGTTATCCGTGTAGAAGGAAGGAAAAACAAGGGAACAGGTGCAAATCATCCCTTTGTTTAACAAAAGTGTGAAACTGAATTTCACTTGCAGGAGAAGACGAGCAGGCAAGAAAACGTGTAGTGTGAGAATGCATGTAGTCACTGTCTGCTGTATTCACAATCTAACTGCCAGACAAAAATATGCAGACCATGGATACATTACATTTGTTTATTAATTTGTAGTTTAGGCACAAAAATCACTTACAGTTAGAAAAAGATCACGTATTGGCTTAAAACACCCACGTTTGGTGGCACAAAAGCCGCTTGAAATGCAGGGACAGTCCGATGAATAATGTACAGATTCAATGACTGAAGGACTGTGTGTGACCTTTAGGATAGAGCGTCAGACTGAATTTACAAACGTGCCACGTCAGGTCACTCACTCTCCAGCGGGACCAGACTGATTACTATGCCAATCTTACAAAGGAGGACGACACTTGAACAGTTTCCTCCATTTTTCTTTAAGCTAACATTAGCTAATGTGCTACAAAGTTAGCATTATGGAGAAATCCAATATCGCTCTTAATCCCTCTCCAGTTTCTGATGAGGTGGACATGATAACCCTTAACACACATAACGTTATTCATCCCTACAACAGGAAATACTTTGTCCCTAAACTGATATGAATATTGCTGACTGTCTTCTGGATGTGTAAATACACAACATCCTGCAAACACGTTGACAATATATCAATGTTGCATTAACAGCTTGTTCTACTGCCCCCATGTGGCAAAAGACATATAAAATGCTGCTTTGAAGTTCAGTTTCCACTAAATGACTGGAGACGACAGTTGACCGGTTACTCATTACAAATGGAGAATTATGGTAAAGAAAATATGACAACATTGTGAATGCCAGCATGGAAGACTATAAATGACAGACAGAGGGGATTAATGAATGAAAACTGTCGACAGGAAAAGGAGCAAAGAGAGTGGAAAGAAGCAAGTTTCAAAGCAAATGATCCTGAAAGCCTCATTAGAGCACATCATTAGTTCCCTGCTGGTATATAAAGGTATTTCATGAATGTTAATGAGGGTGTTTCAATAGCGAGAAGTCTTCACGTGTATATGAGTGAGGTAAAAATGACATGTCTGTAGAGTGTTGTTCTGTACATATGTATGTGTATGAGCTAATGGTTTTACTTTCATCAGGTCTGCAGCCTTTACAGACGGTCAAGACTCAGGACCCTGGATTTACTTTACCTGTCAAAGCCTTTTTTCCATTTCTAAGGGTGTTGTTTTACTTTGTGGTGGTTTAAAAAATCAGGGCAGCGGACGTTAAAACCTGGTTTTCAAGCCGAGACGAACACCTGCAGTGTCTGGATCGCCTTCTTGTGTATCCTGTTGTTTCCCGTTCTACCCATGAGCACCTGACACAAGGTTTTAAGCTATGTTTGATCATACAGAGCAACCAGTCGTCTCTCTCTTGGGTTGTCACATCGGCAAAAATCGGCATGTTGGTCGATTCCTATATTTCATTTTAAAGCCATTATTATATAACGATGACGTGCCAATATTATCAAGCATCCCTATTTTACATTATTTGTGCAATTGCGCAACTAGTAGTTGAATTGGCCTTTTTTGTGTCATGAAAATTGGCAAATTGTTGAACAATATCAGCAAAGATACAGTGAATATGGTCACAGGCAGCTTTAATAACTAAAAATCAGTATCATGTTTCAAACACTCGTTTTGTTTATACCTGTTACGAATGACACAGCATGGTGACAACGTTTGTACAAAGAGTGTGGGTGAAATTATAGGCTTGTAGATGTAATGTCTTATTTGCCTTTGACTCTTAGAGCATCAGGATGGTTTCTCCTACCTCATTCACCAGGCCATCCTTCCTCATACCTTACCTGACATCCCTTATTAATTATTTACCTGTGACTCTGTCAGAGAGTCAGGCTTATTACATTTAACACTCACTCATAAAACTGTATCTCACAGGGTGCTGATACAGTCATTTATATGGATGTGAACATTTCCTCCACAGCTGAGCTCACTGGGTAAAAGGACAGAGGAGATAAAGGACAAGTGAGCAGGTCGTTCTTTGTTTTACTGCTTAATCAGTCGAGTTTCCACAACAAATTATCCAAATCCAATTTTGGTTTTGTACCAGGAAGTAAACGTCTTTATTTCAGCTGGGCATTTAACATGAGGGTCTGTGAAGACTGACTCGCTTTTGAGCCAGCCTCAAGTGGCCATTCAAGGAACTGCAGTTTTTGCCACTTACATGTTGGATTCATTTGCCAACCCCCAACATTGCTGCTTGATGTGAGCGCTGCACTGTGTTTGGTAGTACCACTTTAAAAGCAGACTGGACAGCCCGTGCATAAATGTGCTGCCGGATGTTTCTGTTAATCAGCTTTGTCAATATTCCCCGGAGAAATAAGAAGGTTTTCTTCCACGGGGAGTGGACAGGTGATCATCGCCTGCTGCCATTTTTCACCGACCTACAAACCAAACGCACCTCGGGCCTCGTGACAGATGTTTTTTCCCCGCTAGAGTCAATTTTCTTTCTCTGAGGAGAAATTAATCACCTCTTGGTGTGTACGCCTACTGTATGCTTGTGTGTGTGTGTAATAAGCCTGTGTGCAGACTTTCATAACAGGGTGTGTGTGTGTGTGTGTGTGTGTGTGTGTGTGTGTGTGTGTGTGTGTGTGTGTGTGTGTGTGTGTGTGTGTGTGTGTGTGTGTGTGTGTGTGTGTGTGTGTGTGTGTGTGTGTGTGTGTGTGTGTGTGTGTGTTGGATGAGTTAATATTCAGGTTGTGGAACGAATGCTAATTTAATCAATATGCTGTAAATCCGACTGGGTGCTTACTCATGCTGGTCTGAGAGTCCCAGCGGGGGGGGAAAAACACAGAAGCAGTGTGTTCACCAACACACACACACACACACACACACACACACACACACACACACACACACACACACACACACACACACACACAAAGTTCAGCCCCTGTCAGATCTATATATAGGTCTTCCCGTCTCCTATATCTGTTGTCTCTCTGGTTCACGTTGTTGCTGTGTGTGTGTGAAGATGTGAAAAGGTTTCCTGGCAGCGAGTCTCCTCCATCACCTCAGACTCAGACAGACTAAAGCCTCATTCAGACAGGATTTATTTCTCCGGGGAGGTTGTGATTTAATATTGCATGTGCTGATCGCTGATTTTAATCCTGTCCGAAGCACATGTGTGTGGGATTTTTCTCCCGTTACTTCAGTGCTGATTAGAGTCCAAAATATGTAAATAATTTTTTTGCAAGGTCCACCAAAATGTTAAGCACCAGCAGTGATTTTGCATGTTTTAGCCCATTTATTTAAAAACTCACAAATACTGCAGCTAATCACCAGTTTGTAAAGTATGCTGTTTAAGTCATAGATAGATAGATAGATAGATAGATAGATAGATAGATAGATAGATAGATAGATAGATAGATAGATAGATAGATAGATAGATAGATAGATAGATAGATAGATAGATAGATAGATATTTGATTCCAGTTCGGAGTGTCTGGGTGTTTAACGGCACCTGACCAAATATTGATATCAGATAAGGACGTGCATTCATTTGCTTTTTTTCCCCCTGATATTTGGGAATTATTTGGAAAATTTGCACAAGATGTGGATGCAAACCTGAACAGTGTTTTCCAGCAGAGTGCCCTCGTCTCTCGCAGAACCATCTCCCGCAGAAGCACAGAATATTAAGTCTTTTCTTTAACATCCATTTAAAAGAAAATGAACCACAAATTTTACAGAGTATTTTACGGGGCAGAATGAAAACGCACACAATGAATCACACTATAAGCACTGCAAGATTTCACAGTCTCCTTTCAATTCTAAGTTAACAAAAGCACAAATAACCTCAGGTCGCTTCCCTTACCGACTCGCTGAATGAATCCATAGCAACAGGAAATGAACTGAGCCAATTCATTCTCCTGCAGTTTATATAAATGGAGGTCAAGATGGACTTTATACTTCCTGTCATGGATCTGTCTCGCTGACTAAAAACCATTCTTCATAAATATGGCAAAAGGACGCATTAACCTGAGGAGGGTCAGTGACCTGTGTCTGACTGTGTGACACTGTTATTAGATGCTCATTAAAATCAGATTTGTGTAAGAATTAATGTGAATGTGTTGAACTGTATCGGCGTGAAGCAGCAGCTCAGCCGTATGGTTTGTAATTAAATACTCCAACTGCCACGGCCCCTCCCACTGCAGACACACACACATTCACACCTGGACACACACATACACAGATGCATGCTGTAGGGTCAGGGGTAATGGTGTCACCTCTGCCTGTGTGTGTGTCCAGGTGAGGTGTTAAAGTGTGTGTTGGTGGAACCTGCTGTCACCTCATTACAGGACACCGCCGGCAACAACTCATGCTGACATCTGGGGGCCGTATTCACAGAGTATTTTATTTCACCACCAGGAGTTCTTCTAAATGGCACCGAAAAGTTCTGAGCTAAGAGTTTTTCCTCTTAAGACCCATTCACAAAGCTGTTGGGAGCAACTTTTACTGAGGAATGGAGAACGCTATTAAAGATAGTGCAATAAAAAATAACTTTCACCATGTTTTTATCTCTACTCTCTCAAAAAGCAATGTCTGAGTATTTAAAGGAGCAGTGTGCAGGATCTAGTGGCCTGCAGATTGCAACCAGCTGAAACTTCTCTCGTGTGCCAAGCATGAGCTCCCGGTTAGAATTCGTTCAGTGTTTGTTGTTCAGGAGGTTTTTACTGGGAGTCGTATTATCCGCAGAGGTCTTCTCCTCTCCAAAATAAACGGACCTGGGGTCTCATTTATAAAACAATGCGTAGGATACATACATACACACATACATAGATATAATTGATTTGAAGTTAACGATTCTTAATTTCATGTGATTATAAACCAAAGAAAACACTTAAATTATATTCCCTTTCTGCCAGTTTTTCCCCTAAATCCTTATCTCCTTTCCCTTCTTTTCACTTCCTGTATAAAGTTCAATCAATTTATTATCCAATTAATCAGATCAATCTGATTGTGGACAAGGTAACGTCTTGCATGGTTAAAGCCAGGTCTTCATGGGCAACCCAGTCACCAGAGGGAAATGTTTGCATTGAACGTTGGTGTTTGTGGCACCAAACATGGATGTTTTTCACTGACACATTACTGCATTTAAGACATCAAATCTGGGTATGTTTCAGCAACATATCACAGCGTTTCACAGCAGCATTTGAGCCACCGCATCTGGGAGTTTTTCACCGACCCACTCCTGTTTTAATAGTGGCTTTTGTGCCATCAAACTTTGGTGTTTAAAGATGAAGCATGATCTTTTTTAAACCATAACCAAGTGGGGTTTGTGCCTAAACCTAACCACAGCTTCATTCACCACAGCATTTTTAAAATATGTTAAGTTTCAACATATCCGCTATAAAATCATTTACAAATGTGATGAATCAGTGGTTTGCAGAAATGTACAATGCAAACATTTTTTCGGGTGATTAGGCTGTCATGGGTCCACTTGGTTCCCAGAATCCAAGGAACCAAACCCCAACCCAGACCTGATTCAGGCCTGATCCACTTTATGTTGTCATGAACTGGCTCATGTTTTAGACAGAGAAAGAGGAAGAGCACACATGTGGTTTCAACCAAAAAATAAAAGATCACTAACTACTTAAAGCAGTATTCTGTGTGCTATGCATGCACGGACAAATGAAGAGTGTTACATGCCAGAAACTAAAATGCAACCCAAACAAAGAGCAGAATGCAGGAGCTGAGAAAGTGAGTGACTGCAGAGGCCAGCTTTTAAAGGCTTCCTAGCTCAGCAGCCCAGGTGAACCTACTCTCACTAACGACCTCCTCACAAGCAGAGCAGGTCATCACCATAATCAGTCTAATTAGGTCAGAAAGGATCCAGCCTGAATGCATGTGAATTTTAATGTTCAGGATTGAGGACATGTATTGCTGCTGTTTTAACTGCAGCTGTTCATTTATTGATCATCATGCTTGGGTGGGTTTTATCAACATCAGTGTTTGCATGTCAGGTGTGGGTAGGTTTTCCTTGGGTTCCAGTCGGATCAGCTCCAAAATTTTGAGACCAAGTAGACCTTGTGTGCATTTCCTAAAGTGTTGTGGATGCACAGCAGAATGCCCCGTCACACCAGAAAGCGGCAAAGTGAAATTTATTCATGCGTTCTCACAAAATAAGCTGGAAGCTTAGTGATGTAGTGACTACTTGTGTTGCACAACATGGCTAATATGATATCTGTCTCCATTCTTTACCCTCCAGTTCTCTCACTGCCCTTAAAGGTCAACACTGTCAAGACAGCTTGACTTGTCAGTGGTGCAAATTTGTTTCTTAATATTAACCAAAGTTGAACTCTACACAGAGGCAGAGTGTGAGTGTACTTTACCTTAAGCAAATACACTGATCATTGTAATTCCATTGAAATTAATAGATTCTGGCACAAAATGTTGCTGTTTTCAGTGTCGGCATGACAAAGCCAAAAATACTGGATTTATTCATGTCTTCCTTCTGCACCACGTCCTGATCCAACAACATGGCTGAGGGAGGTGTGGCTGGAGGCGAATACCAAAACAGCTGTGGTTCTCTGGAGACTTGATAATTTATGCCCACATTTGAGCAATCAATCAAATTCCTGAACAGTTTCGTCAAATCGTTCCCAACACTATGATCTGTCCACGTATCAGTTTCACTCAGTCATAAATGGTTAACTGCCAGTTAATATGTTAACATGTTAGCAAACAGCTGCCATCTTACATATCCAGCAGACTAGGTACAAAATTAGCATTCAGTTGGGTTGCGTTTTTGTCCTCCTCATAATGAAGAACCATTGTGCAGGCGTTGGACATCAGGAACTGTATTACCCTTTGTTTCACCAAACTTAGCTACATCCTAGACAGCGCCATTCACCCAGAAGGCTATTTTTCTATCTGCTGATCTTACAGAGTAGAGGACTCTGGCGAGAGAAGGAGAGAAGGAGGTCCTTGCCAACACTGGTGTGTCGTGGGAATGTGAGATGCTGTCCTGTTCCTGCGGCTCCAACTAGAAAACAATGTTTTGATGCATTGGATGTGCTGAATGTGCATATTAAGGCAGTACAGGAGGAGGTGCACATTAATAATCCTCCAGGACTGTAACATGCTCATGTTTAACCCAAACAATGTGTCATGTGACTGCAGTTGCTTCACATCCAGGTCGGGACACCTTCTCACCACAAACCAATCACACCAGAGGTCATTTGTAACCGGACTGAGACCACCTCTTCAAGAAGGTCTCGGTCCTGTTGTCTTAGTGCACACCTGAGTGTGATTGCTGTGTTCACACCTGCCCAAATGAACCGCACTTACGGGGAAAATGAACTTGAGTTTGACTGAACCGAACCAAACAGGGCAGGTGTGAAAGCACCCTAAGAAGATGCAAAAAAAAAAGGGGTCTAAATTGAAATGCACAAGTTAAAGCAGCTGATGGGATCACTGGAGGTGCACGTTGACAAATAAATGATTGAAAAGCTTGGGCAATCAGTTCCAATAGTTATTTCATTCATTCTTTATATAAAAATGTAGATTTTTGGGGCTTTAAACTGTGTAAATTCTCACCCAACCCTTTTGGGATTTAGTGATCTACTGTGTAACAACTGGGTTAGTGTGCTGTTGATTGTACATACATGTTCTGGCGTGCAAACATGTGTTTGTGTGTGACCGAAAGTGTAGGTGAACATGTTAATGACACAGAAGCTCGTGTTACTAGGCAGGATACACAGTGATTCCATTATCATTGATTAGGTGACAGAGTGTGTGTGCCAAATGCATGTCGGTGTGACACACACTGTAAAAGGATTAGAAATATGGGAGCCAAGAAGTGTGTGTTTGCATGTGTGTATATGTGTGTGTGTGTGATGACAGAACATTAGTCAGAGTGCTTGTCCTATCAGACGGGGTATTACTGTACTCACGATGGAGGTCAATGGAACGATGAGTCTGTGTGTGTTTGTAAGTAAAGTGCCTCACTGTCATCTTCGCCACTCATATGATCATCTGCTCATATTAAAGGTGCAGTAAAATGTGACCATGTGTAATGGAAGCTGTGAGCTACAACTACACTGACACACTGTACTCTACACTGGGATTAGAGGTGTCCCAATATACCGGTGCTGGCTATAACTGTGATATTTAACAATGAAATACTGATATCATGTTAATAATAGACATATGATAACATCATGCAAATAATCCAGCGCCTCTTAAATCATTTCCTTGTCTTTCTGTTGTCACTTTGTCCCCCTCCCCCAGCGCCATCTGGTTGCCTTTTCATTAACCATTAAGCGTAATTGCTCTTATTGTTGCTTCTGTGCGGTTATGGTCACAGACTCTGTCTCCACCTCCCTACACTCTGATTTTGAGCTTAATTCAGTCAACAAAAAGAGACAAAACACACAAAAAACAAAGTTAAAGGTGACTGTTGTTTATAGATACTGCCATAATATCGTTATCATGGGCTCTTTTGCTTAATCATGTGGTGAAAATCTGATATCACGCCAGACCTAATTGGGATTTGACCAATATTAATGTTCATTAGGGTATCGACTCATGAATCCAACACTTCAGTTTATTTTAAGCCAGGTACACTGTGTGATTTTGGGCCGTCTCCAACGAGAGATGACCACCATGAAAGAAACGCAGTGATATCTTTGCTTGTGGTTCCTTGTGCAGTAAGAAACACCGACGGCTGGTGTTACTTTGTTGTTGTTGTGTTGTTATGCATTGTCTTCTTTCAAAATACACTTCTGTTTTCACAGAAAATTTAACTTTTACATACAGTCTCTTTCAAAATAAAAGTACTACATCAGTACAACACTGCAAATTGATGTTTTTTCCTTCAACAACTAATGCACATGGTTTGGTTTAGGATAAAAGAACAGGGTTTGGCTTTATAAACTTACAGGATCTCGTGGGTGAAAGTCCAAAAGGACCTATCCACCTCCCCTCCTGCCCACCCCACTCAGACTTCCCCTGCCTTAACTTTTGTTCTTGTCCTGCTGTCCTGCAACCGGCTGTAATGCAGACGTGAAAGGACGACTTTCATGCAAACTGTTGTTTGACTGTTGTTTTATCACCATGAGCAACACCTGTCAAATACCAGTAGTAATGTTATCCATTGTTAATATAAAAATATTGATTACAGCCACTTGAATTTTTAAACTAAAAATCTTTTTTTTTAAAGTATGCCATAGCAAAAATGTACATATATACCTACTGGGTAGACAGTGGTTAAGTTTGGCTTTTTTATGATTGTATTAAATTGTTAAGAGACCATACTTGTATATAGTGTTTTATTAAAGGCTTGATCTGTATTTTAATATTTTTCCACATACATTTCAGGCCTAATTGACATAACTAAAGTGTCTGAGCATTAAATGGAAAAATCAGCATATAATAATATGTAATTTGGAAATATCTATTTACATACACACTTGGTATGAAAAAACATATTTGTACCTCACCAGGAAACATTAATTATGATGTTTATATGTGTGAGTCTTTATGTTTAAACACCTGTCAATCAATTTGGAAATGATGGCACGTTGCTACTTGTGTTCTGATTTTCATTACTGTGGGACGAGATTGGTTATTTGAACAAATCTGAGGTCTGACTGTGTTTTGAATGACTCTCTTACTTTTAAATAAAATTATGAAATGATAAAAATTCACCAGTGAGTCCTACACACACACACACACACACACACACACACACACACACACACACACATCCAGTCCACTGACTACTGATCGGCTCTGCAGTGGTCAGCTCAGCACCTACCCACTGCTAACCAGCCACCTCCTGCTGAGATCATTCACTCTCTCTCTCACACACACACACACACACACACACACACACACACACACACACACACACACACACACACACACACACACACACACACACAGACAGCTACAGCAGCCAGTCAGCTCTGGACTGAGCTGAAGCCACATTGCCCCCTGCTGGTTGATACCAGAACATTTCCTCTCAGCATCAGAGGCACTTAGGACCTTTACTAAAATAAAAATAACTCTTAGAATAATGTAGTTAAATAAAATATAAGATACTCTCCTCTGAAATGTTGTGAAGTTGAAGCAAATTTACATTCATACACATTAACAATAAAAGTACAAGCATCTCTGAATTTAATTTAATTACAGTGCTTCAGTAAATGTAGTTACTTTCCACTGTTGTTTCCTGGTGTCTCGCTTGATTTCTTTTGTGTGATGGCTTTATAAAATCTCCCACCATAAGGATTTGCTTAACTCTCTAAGAAAACAAAGTACAGATTTTACAGCTGTACTTTACCTGTGTGATCTTAATGTGGAGTGGACAGTAATCACTACTATTTTTCATTCCTTTTTGCAATTATCTTTTTTTTTCTATTTAAATTTTGCTTACTCTAACCAATGGGTTTGCCTATAAACACACTAGAGTGGATGCCTGTGCTGTTTGCTTTTCATGATCAGATAATTTCTGAATATACAGCTGGGAAAAGGGACACGTGTACACTGCATTGTTGTTGATGAAAACTAAATAAAAATTAAGTTCTTAAAAAAACATGAAGTAATTTCATAAAGTCTGTTTCCTGGTTTTATTGGGAGTTAGAGCAGCACCAGTCGCTCCAACCATCTGATGTGTCTTCAATTTTGTTCTGTATGAGGAAATCAGGAAAGCAGAGTAACAGCACACATGAGCTGCAAAGCTGTTGCGTTCTTACATTTCTACAGTTTTGTGTTAATAATTCTGCAGGTCAGTCAAGATCCAGCCTTCTCCAAACTGCTGCCACAAAGTCAGAGGCCAACTTTTTCCTGAAATATAATCGTATTCTGTAGCACAGTGGTTCCCAACTAGTGGGTCTTGGTCCATTCTAAATCAGTCACACAAATGACTCGCAAACATGTCAAGTTTGTAAAAAACACTTAATTTTTAAGTGCAGTGAATTCCTGGCACAGAGCTTTTATTTTGAAGTGCTGTTTCCTGCTGTGGAGTGAGTGAATAACAGACAGCAACCTAAAAGAGACAGCTCAAGGACATGTCCAAACTCAAGTATGACTATGAATATATTAAACTGTGCAGACCTTAAAGTAATGACTAATGAGAAATCTGGACCCTTTGGCTGGACCAGTTGGGAACCACTGCTCTAGCATAAAGATTTCTCTTCTATTAATTACAGAAATGGAGCGACTGGAGACAGAAATACAGACCAACAGAAGAGGCCACATCCAGTGAGGATAGCTGAGTCATATCGGCTCCACAGGCTGCATCACAACTGGTATTGATTGTACATTTCTCTTTGACTGTGCACATGTTGGAGAGTGAAACTGCAGGGGACTGACGACAGAGAGAAATCTATCATCCATTGAGTACAGTGACATCTGAACTCCTGATGTCCTGGCGCCAGTTAATGGAAGCAGATTTAACAAAAGTTTACTTGGGTGTGTTTATATATCAGTTTGTGTCATTTGTAGTCAACAGGTTTGAACAATACATGCATTTTGCCAAGTGGATATGATAAACTTGGTCGTCCTAACATAATCACAGTCTGTAACTGAAGACTGAGTTAGAAGATGTTTCCTTCAACAATAAAACCCAGTGAGCACCTTGTTTCCTGTCCCTGCAGCTTGGTTTCAAATCAGTGATCTGATCCATCTCATCATATTTGAAAGACTGAAATAATTTCTAGCTAGAGCATCTACTTTTATTTGATTCCATCATCTGAAATTATTATAATGGCATATTTTTTGTTTTGTTTGAAGATAAATGACACAATCCAGGTGAAAACTGGTGCAACTGACTAAGCAACACTCAACTCTCAGCCCATATATTTTCTGGCTCCCGTTGGAAAATCGAACCCCAGTCTTTCACCCTTCGCCGCAGACGCAGCGACTAAAGATTTCACTCTGTATCTTCTTTTCTGAGAGTGTTGACGCAGCTCAGGGCGTCCCCAGGCTTCGTCACTGACGTAAAGCTTAAAGATAATTTGACTCTGTGGCTCGTCTGTAACTGAGTGAAGATTCATTTGGGAGGTGGAGAGTGAGCGAGTGTTTTAGTTTTAGAGACAGGAAGAAAACACTTCTGTGACTCTGACTGGTAGAGATAGAGTGTGTATTGTGGGCCCCAGAGGGTAGAGTGGAAATGACTTTGTCTTTGACAGCAAAGTACTGTTGAACAGCCCGAGGCTTCTTCCTTTTCCCGTCTATCTCTCTGCTGCTCCGCGCTCCCTCTCTTTCATTCATCTTCTGTCTCGCTTCAGTTTTGTTACACATCAGAGGAAAATAAGAAAACAGTCTGATTAAGAAAACTGGCAGAGCAATAAACAGGAAGGGATAAAGGAAGGATGCAAAAAACACTTCACTGTGCTCTGATCAAACGTCTTTCAAGACTTAAAGATGTTTGGATTGGTTTTTAGTTTGTGGCCACTGGTTGCACTGGACAGCTCCCAGTTTGGAAAATGTCCCACAGTGTTTTAGCTGATTAAATGGAAAATTAAAGACAATTAAAATAAAAATGTGAGTCACTTACTTGACTTTATTTCAGTGTGAAGTGAGTCCAAACTACATGAAACAACATGTAATGAAGGCTACACATGTAAAAAAAAAAAAAAAACATGCTTAAAAGGAGCACTCCACCGATTTTACACATGTAGGTCAGTTTCCTGGTCATGGTTTAGAGTTAATGACCCTATTGGTTGCATTATGGGAAATGTGGGCTCCAGTGTGTTTGGAGTTTGACCCATACTAGGCACTAGATGTTAGAATATCTCACCCTCTGCTTCACAGATTTTGACAGTTCCTCTTCAAATATTTGTCTTGTGAGCCCAACAACTTTATGAAAGTGCACACAAACAAACATGAAGCTCTATTAGGAGCTGCGCCTTGTCAAAATAATTCACAACCTACATGACTGGACCATGTGGGAATTTAATTTGAAAGGACAGACACAGGAAGTGTCCACACTCAGCAGTCAGACAGGAGTCAGGTTAATTTCCAGGGCTGGTACCTGCGGTTATTCCACAGGCTAGTTAAAAACATGTCGGGCAGGAAATCCAAAGTGTGGGATCATTTTGAGAAGGTGAAGGACGAACCCAAGGTGATATGTAAACTCATCTTCATTGGTCGACTACAAACATGATGTATCATGTGAAACATGGAAGTAGCTACATGCCCATTAGCCCACAGCGTCATTAACAGGCGGCTCGCTCAGTGTGTGAAGTGCACTTGTAGATAAAATATAGGCCTATATTAATGAAGGTTCATTAGTACGGTTTTGTATTTCTCTGTAATGTAGCACAGTGTTAACAATGTTACTGATACTATTCTTTCTTACACCTTCAACTCAAACCACCAAAATATATCATTTAATTATTGAAGTAATATCGTAAACATGCAGGCGACTAGTCGACTAATGGCCCTAAATGACAACTGTTGGTCGACTAGGAAAATTCTTAATCACGGGGTTAGCCCTACTAACCGGAGCCCAAAGCTCACAGCTGCAGCATCCAGTTCATGTTAATGTAGCTAACGTTAGCTTGAGCCTTGAATCGCAGTGTGTCCTCCACCTCCTTCCGTGTCGCTACAGACCACCTTGCCGAAGGAGAGTGTGCAGCAGTTCCAGAGATGGACCACAAGTCAACAACCGCAGCAACCCAAATCCAGCCTGCACAAACACCAGGACCGTACAGCCTCGACTCCCCACCTGATCAGCAAACTTTCTGTTGCTGCCGTTACACAGGTTAGACCCAGCACTGTCACTGGACACAACTGTGACCCCCAAATTCGAGCCGCTACAGCCTCCAATTGAAGCTCCAGTGCTGCCGCCTCCTCTCCTCCAGGCAAAGAAGTCCACAGTGGCGGGGAACAAGGTGGAGGGACCGTGCGGTGGCTAGC
The DNA here is from genome assembly GCA_035609425.1 of Epinephelus awoara. Classification (NCBI taxonomy): domain Eukaryota; kingdom Metazoa; phylum Chordata; class Actinopteri; order Perciformes; family Serranidae; genus Epinephelus; species Epinephelus awoara. Next base: position 30,447,449 of record CM069307.1, read on the forward strand.
TAATTCTGCCTCTCATTTGTAATCTGATAAACAGAAGAGTGCGGGAAAAGAAGGGGCTGAATGAATGAACTGTGCGACTCAAACATTACATTAAAAAAAATAAAATTAAAATTAAAAATGTCTGTGGTCTGGTGGGAGGAGCTTAGGACAGACAGGGATGTTTGTTTTTTTCTTTTTGTCTTTCTGAGATTTTGGTCCCCCAGATTTAAATGTGTCTCTTGGAAACCTGACAACCTGGGACATTTTATAAATGATGCTTACATCATCTACAATATTTACATTTGCCATAACTTTGTAGCAATAAAAAGGTTTCCTCCCATGTTGGGTTTAGAAAAACAAGCAAAATAATAAAATCTAAAAAGGAGAAAATTATGTTTACCTGGTCAATAATGTTCTCATAAGACAAAACACCGACAACAAAACAGGATTTTAAAGTGAGCATAAACAAAACGTATTGGGAACGTTAGGGGAACCTTCTGGGAGCCCGAAAACTGCTCTGTACTTCTCCTCCTCCCTCCTCCTTCACACCCCAAACTCTGTCTCCATTTCTCTGCCACTAATTACTACAACCTGTCAGCCTCTCCCGGTTGCTGTGGCGACCGGCCGTTGTCATGGCAACCCCAGTGGTCTGTCTGGCTGGGTGGGTGAGGGAGGGAGGGAGGGAGACAGGGAGGGAGGTGGGGGTGTTATCATGCAGGAAGGTGAGATAAGAGAGTTAATTTCTCCTTTAGTAGATAAAAGAGCGGCTGGTCTGCGTCAGTGAAACATTGAAACCAGCGGCGACACGTAAAGACCGAGACTTACTGATTATTTGCTGATGTGAATATTTCTGTCAATACTGATTTTTGTTTTTACGCAAAAGTCCACAATAAGCAGTAAACACTACCGTGTCTAAACTAGCTCACTAACAGAGCTTCAACATCATGATTTTTTTTTCCAAGGAAAGAATGCTGAAAATATGAACTCAATAGATAATAGGTATTTTTTGTGGTGGCGTAAAGCACAGCATGAGGTCATTAAAGTCGGCACAAGCCGTGTATAAATGATGCAGGATTTCTTCCTCACTCAATAACTGGAGTTACTGCTCAAAAGCAGAGCGTTACACAGTTGAAATTCTTGAAGCAGAACACTTGAATCTCCTCCGAGTCTTTTATAGGCCCACAGGAGAGAATAACCTGGCCATGTTTATACCCATGCTCTAAAGTGTGGACTAGAAAGGAACAAAATTAGTGAGCATTGCTGAAAGTGACATTATTACAGACTCTGCAGTGGTTCCAAAAAGAGGAGCAGCTTCAGTAGTGTGGAACAAACTGTGGCGTCCTGAATGTTTCATGAACAGCCGCGGACTTCTCAGACTCTTTTAGTGACTTACCGCTCAGAGGGAACTCATTCAGCGGCTCCTCTGGCAGCAGCACAGCATCTCTCCCTCTCCTCTCTGCTGTGTCGTCAAGTGGTTTTGTCATTAACCTTCGGTAATGTAAACCTACGTGATGTTTGAGACTCTCTATATTTTATTTAGTTGAAATGTTAATATTGTGACAGAATCTAAATATATTTGAAGCAAACTGTGAAACTATATCACTTATTTTGCTGCAATAATACGTTTTTTTTTTATTAATCTATCATATTGTCAAGAATACAATTTTTGCAAAATGTCGTGACATTATTTTAGGGCCATATCGCCGACCCCTACTGAAGAAAACTTCAGTCCTTCAGTGAGGCTTTATTGCAATTTTTATTAACTTCAGCTGTCATATCAAAAATATGTCAAAATTTCTGTACGAACTATTACAAACCGTAAATTCTTTAAAAGTCATCGACTGTGGGAATATTGTACAAGAAAACCTAATCTGACAATCAGAAAACATTTAATCACAGTAAGAAAATAAGACTTTGGAGCAAGGAGCTTAAAAACGACCTGGTGGATATGAGATAGTCATCGTCTATATGATACCTCATCGACACCCGCACTCGTCCACCACCATGTCCTGGTAATGTCGCAGCACCACGTTGTCGTTGTTGTCGTAGTAGAGCATGGAGATGGGGGAGAGGCGGATGGGCACGCAGCAGGGTTGCGGTGTGCCGTGTGGGTCCAGGGAGTGCACCAGCGTCTGCAGGATGGCGTGGTTGGTGCCGTTCAGACTCTCGCTAAGCGGAAACGGGCACTCTCCGTGGCAGTAGTTGGCCATGTAGCCCTGCGGTGCGATGATCCAGTCCTGCCAGCCCACGTCCTTGAAGTCGATGTAGAGGCGGCGGGCCTTGCACACGTTGCTGGGTGTCACAGGGAGGTGGATGGCGCTTCTCCTCTGCCTGGAGCGACACTGGTGGGGGTTGAGGGACACTGCGACCAGCGAGGACTGGATCAGCGGCAGGGCGAAGGCCGGGTCTAACGGGAGGGAGTTCCCCGGGTGAAATGGAAGAAGCTCTTGTGGATCTGCGCTGAGAGGCAGCAGCTCTAAAACCAAACCGTAGTTGCGTCCCGGTTTGCGCCAGCTCTCTGCCAGCGAGGTGAGGTCCATGGTGACGGAGGTGGGCTCGGGCTGCAGCTGGACCGACTGGGACAGCAGGAGCCTGCGGTTAGCTTGGGGATTGGCTCCCCTCAGCGTGGCTCGAATCACTTTATACAGGGACACGCTGAGGGCCCGGGGCCCCTGCAGGAGCTCTGCCGACCTGAAGGGCTTCCAGTGGAACTTGATTTCCAGCTGAGCCAGAGACAGCAGCTCCACAGGGTGCAGGACGGACATGTTGAAGAAAAGCTGCTTCTCCAGACAGGCCTGACAGCTGCTGCTCCAGCCAGACACCAGCCTGCCTGCAAAACATCAGCAGGAACACCAGCCTTTAACAACAGGGGTTTATTTGGGCTCTTTATTTAAGTGGAGATGAGGTGCGTGATAACCTAAATCACAGAGAAGAATCATTTGTCATGACCAATTACTTTTTCTCTCAGACTCACACTGTGGTCGCACTCAGTCTGCATTTTGAGCAGTTCTCACCGAGGCACATTTGCAGCATGATTTAGTGCGAACACCTTAAAATAACAAGCCTTTTGTTGTCTGCTTGAAAAGAGACGTTGACCAAAAAAATTAGGCTGACGTGTTTTGATTGTTCGCTCTGCCGTGTTACTGAGTAACACTTTGATCAATAAATAATAGTGTGTATTCTCTCTCTCACGTAACTGTGTGTAAACGTTGGCTGAACCTGCTCCTTACAAACAAAGATGTGCCAAGTTTTGCACACAAGAAAAAGCACTGTCGGGCCAGTTATACTCTTTAGATACAGATCGTATGATTATTAAAACTATCCATTCATTTTCAACTGCTCATCCACAGTGAGGTCACAGGGGCAGCAGGCCGAGCACCCCAGATGTCCTTCTGCTTGATGACATCACAAGTTTGAGTTACCTTCCATGTTTACAAATACTGATTGGACTTTCTTAGACTATGGAAATAACATATTGTAATTCTTAATTTTAGGTGGTGTTGCCCTTTAAAGTTAAAAGTTAAGTAAAGTTTTAACTAGAGCTTTAAAAGACAGAATATACATCTTATCTGTCTCCATCTGGTCAGGTCTAATTGCTGGACTCATGAGCACACTGGGTCACACACACTGAATAATAATGATGACGCACCTTGGTCCTGCACGTATCGGATGATGTTGCCGCGCACTCCGTACTCAGACACCGTGCAGGGGTCGCTCTCCTCGGCCTGGATGTTCTCTGACCTCCGGAACATCCTCCAGAGCGCGGAGGGGACGCGGCGCCGGGTCTGGTGGCTCCCCGCCGGCCGAGGCCTCCCGGAGAGCCCCAGGGAGCTGAGGAAGAGCCGCTCCTGGCTCTTCATCTCCTCCACATGTGAGAGGGCACACACACCGAGGACACACACCGCTAACAGCAGCACAGGACACACGTGCGGCCTCATGTTGGATATGCTCCAGCTCTGACTGCTCCTCACCTGGAAGGTTTCTCCTGCAGACGACGGTGCGTTTGTTTTACGGTGTGAGACCTCCCGGTGTGCGGATGCTTCATTATGTTAATGAGCAGCCGGCAGACAGGCCGGAGATGAGGTGAGGGGGGCGGGGTCACATGCAGGCTGCTCTCAGGTCAGGTCCTCAGCAAGCAACTCACAGACAGAGGCTCCAAATACAACAGTCTGCAGCACATGTTGTAACAGACTTTAACAGAGATGAATAATGTTGTAAATAAATATTTGTCTTATCGCAGAGTTTCTCCTCCAGTTATTAGCTGTGTTAGTGTTCCCTCACCTGCCCTGAAATTAACCCAGTTTAACCCTTAAAGGCCCAGATCAGTTAGAGATGATGATGTTGTTTAATTCATTAAAAGCTCACTTCACCCAAAGACAGTTTTGTTGGAGGAGGTTATAAGATACCACAACAGAGTTCTGCTGGGATTACACCCTGGTTCCCTCAGCACATACACAAAGCAAATGGGTTTTTCCATTTTGGATTATTGCAGAAAATAATTCTGGAGTAAACAAAGGTTTATGATGCTTACACATTTTTATTTTATTTTATTTTATTTTAATTCAATTTTATTTTATTTTATTTTATTTTATTTTATTTTTAATTTAATTTAATTTAATTTAATTTAATTCTATTTTATTTTATTTTAATTTAATTTAATTCTATTTTAATTCAGTTCAATTCAATTCAATTCAATTCAATTTTAATTTAATTCAATTCAATTCAATTCTAATTTAATTTAATTTAATTTTATTTAATTTTATTTTATTTTTTCCCCAACTCCCAGTGGGGACATTTTTCCTCTCATTTGTTTCATTTTTTTTTCTTTCTCTTTTCTTCTCATTACTAATGCTAATTATTCATCTTTTTATTATCCTTTTCTTTTCCCATGAAGTATATGCGGGTGGCGATTTCATACAATACAACCAATACACAAACAAACAGCTTCACTCTATCATCATAAAAATAGAAAAAAACAAACTAAAAAAGACAAAAAATAAACAATGTACTTCACCCAACACTGGGGCAAATAGTCATCCAACAGAAATTTCATATTGGCATAATAATATTCCAGACTGCAACAAGTACAAGTCGACAAAAACAAGTTGGGCCACACATGTTTTCTCACCACCCTCAGCTTCAATAAACTTTTCCCATCTGTCAAAATAACCTTTGTTATTTATATAATATCTTTCCAAATAAAGTAGTGTTTAAGGAAGCTCTTACGTCTGTAGATGTTTAAAGATTCTGCTCCAGTTGTTAAATTAACCTTTCTCCTAATAATTAAATTTACAGTATAAGTCTTTGTTCCTGTAACATCCTCCAACATCACAGAGGAGAGATCCAGCTCCAGGTGTACACTCATTTTGTGCACTTTTATGCAGACACAATATGACAACACCAAAAATGATACTTACACATTTTGTTCAGGAAGATAATCTTCACAAATGAAGACTACATTTATGATTTTTGAGGTCTAAATGTAAATCTCCAGGAGTAAAAAGCACACCACGGTTGCAGGAATTCAGCGTCACCACAACATGGCTGTCCGGCATCACAGCGTTCTGTATCATTTAGCCTCTTGTTAGCAGCTGGCTTTTCAGAGACAGGTAAAGGTTTCAGATTTTACAGGTGGGGTGTTTATGGGCTTATTTAACATCGTAGAACAAAACAGGAAGTCTCTTGTGCTTGTGTTGGGGCAGCAGTAGCAGCAGTAGCTCAGTCCACTGGGACCTGGCTTGGGAGCCAGAGTGACGCCGTTCAAGTCCCTGTGTGGACCGAGCATGGAGCGTGGACTGGTAGCTGGAGAGGTGCCAGTTTGCCTCCTGGGCATTGCTGAGGCACCCTTGAGCAAGGCACTATACCCCCAACTGCTCGAGGCTCGTGTCTAAGGCAGATGTACAGGTCCTGTGTGTGCATGTGTGTGTATTTCTGTCGTCTCCTGACTCCATGTGTTCTGTCTGGTAGAAACTGCCACCACACCACAAAAGTCACTCTCAAATTTTGAGACAGTCACGTCATTTGAACGATTTCAGCCTCCCAGCTAATGTGAGTAAAAATGATGAGCACATGGCGACAACACACACTGCCAGAGTCTGTCTGGAGTCTGTCTGTTGCTCCTGCATTTTAAATTTAAAATCATTTGTCTGCAACTTTAAGTTTCCCTCTCTTTCACACTTTTACAAATTCAATCCACTTTGGTCAGATTATAAAGGAAGTAAATAGAATAGACAGCCTTTGGCTCCCCCCAGTGGTGGGATAAAAGATGACACTGTTGCAGACTGCTGTCCATCCACAACCATAATGTACAGAGCACTCACATGAGATGAGGAGACTGTTGCTGGACACACACACACACCAAACCTAACAGGTAGAGCAGCAGAGTCTGACTGATGCTGAGTTTGAGCTGTGAGTCTGCAGTGTGTTTGAGGAACTGCACTTCTTAAGTTTGTTACGCCACCTAGTGTCCATGTTAGGTACTTGATTACTGTAATTACACAAACTGAGAGCACCCAACAACCAAACAGCCCCAACCAGCAACTGATCAATGTGTTACACAGTATGATGACAAGTTCAAACTCCTGCTCACATATCAAATACAATAGCATAAGATATTTCAGACTACAGTTATCCTCATTGTCCCTTTTCTGTTTCAGTATAACAGAGTCTCCGTGCACAAAGTCAGATCTGTAAAAGGAATTATTTTCTGAGCTTGGTGTGGAAGAACTTGACTGACCTGCACAAAGCCCTGACCTGAACCACATCCAACACCACAGCTGTGTTGGACCTCAGTCATGCTCCCACCTGGTCCCCAGAGGACATTTTGGCACTGTTCATTTCTTCAAACCACAAATATGCAGCATTTTTATGTTTTAAACATGGCACATCAACATTTCTAATGTGACGTAGTTCAGATTAGATGTGTATGAGCTGCCTTTGTCATCGAGAGGTGGAGGAGATGGTGGATGGCATGAAAGAGTTGCCGAGCATTAATTGTGGCCCCAAGCCCTAGTGTTTTTAAAGTTTTTAAGCAAGACACACGCCTCATTTGTGGCACCAGCTCCAGGTGTTTTACAGTGTGAAATCGTGGCATTTCAAGCTTCAACTTGAAATTTACACGTTACATATCTGTAGTTTGCAGAAAAGTACAGTAGTAGCATTTACTTTGGCTCTTTTGGCTAAATGGGACAAAAATTTGCAGCCAGCTTCCACAGTTTGGTGGTACACCTTAAACCAGAAGAGGAGGCTTTTACAGCAGCAGATTCATTCTCTTGGTTTTGAATGTGTTTAACAATCACCTGTGTGTAAGGAAACCTTCTGTCACGATGACGTTGTAGCTAACACGTTGTCACAAACACCAAACATCAGGTCAGTTCCAGTGATTTTTTAATATAGTTGGCAATCAAAGATGATTTTGATTTGAATCATTATTTACAGATCAGTATGTACAGTGGTCAAAGAGGAGAAGGAGGCTGTAGTTACACTGTGTGTGCGCGCCGGTGGGGGGGGGGAGAGGAAGAGGAGGAGGAGGAGGAGGAGGAGGGGTGAAATAAGACATTCATCCTTTCAAATAAACGAACGAATCAATCCAACACCAACTGACTTCATTCTTCTATTCAACACCAAACGGTATGTGTGCATAGCTCGGACACAGATTTGGCAACGCACACACACCTCCCAATCACACACACACACACACACACACAGAGAATAAATATACACACACTGTATATGAACAATCCACTGATAAGGTAAGACAATAGATAGACAATAATGTGCACTGGTTGATCTCACCTGATCACACACATACGCACGCACACACATTCGTACAGACACATACAAGTAGACCCCCACACGTACACACAACTACAGCTCAACAGATACACACGACACACACCGCTAGACTGAGTCTGAGACTCTCCCGTCACCAGTGATTCACATCTGAGAGTTTTGTGCTGATGTTTGTGTTTGAGTCAGACAATGAAGTCACTGTTTAGTTAAAAATAGTTATTTTAAATATGTATCCATGACCACCAGACGCTTCCATCCTGCAGACTTGTAATAAAACTGAGCGATTTTTTCCCCCAAATGTTCACCAGAACCCTGCTGTGAAAGGGCAGCAACATTCTTTACATGTTACACGGCTTTATCCAAATAAACCTCATTGCAGGAAATAGTTTACGAACATTTCTAGAATTTATAATGAAAACAAATTATTTTTATTTCTGTCTTTTTAGGCAAAAAAAATGCAGGCTAAAAAGCAGTTATGATTGACTGTGTTTCTATTCATCAGTGAGCAGCATTATTTTAAAATGTGGCCAAATTCTTATTTTATCCATTTGGAACTGTTTTTATGTCGTCGTTAAAAAAATACAAAGATGAATGCTTATTTTCACAAGACAACCTTACAACTGTCTATTAGTATTCTACTTCAACATTAATATTTTTTTTAATCACAAAGGCCTGTCATGATAATTTCCTTATTGTTTGATCAAGATCAGCAAAAACTGACCGAGGTCATGTCCATATGTCGTAAGATGTGGCATAAAATGGTCTGAAAATGACAGTAATTTAGTTTATCACTATTATTTCTGGTTGAAGATGTCGTCCAACCAAAGTTCTTATCATGACAGGCCCAGTGTCTCAGGTTGGGTATCGAACTCTGTTTTTTTAAGGTTACTACTGAGTATGACTTTTCTCAATTGATGCCAAATTTTGGTACCTGGGAGCGCACGGTTGAGAGGGGAAAACAAAGAGCCTGCAGCTCGCTGAAGTTACAGAGTCAGGGCGATGGTGTGTATGAATATTTGTAATGCGAAATGCAGAGCTGGTCTTAACTACACACTCTAATTCTTGTCTGCACGCGTTTCATGCTGGCTTGTATCTCAGCTGTGAGGTGTAACAGCATTCTCACGTTATGCCCTGGTGACAGACTGACAGGCTGGAAGTTCTAGGGACAGGTTATATCGTGTGCGGTTGAATAACAATGTTTAAATTGAGAAGGTTGGGCTTATTTTTTACGCCTGAAATTACATATTTGTTATTGTAGAGAGTTAAATACTGAAAAAAGGTACCATTGGGTAACGGTGCCCAACCCTACCAGCATGACAGGACAGAAGAGTCTGTTTAGGATCGTGGATATTTCTCCAAGGATGAATTTTGACGTCTTGACAGTCATAAAAGGCAAAAGTCTCAAATGTAAAAGCGATAACTTGTGGAGAGGCTCAGAACAGCACGTACAGCAGGACACACTCAGTCAAAGTTACAGTACTTGAGTAGCTGATCGAGGCGTACACACATCTAGGGCTTTGGTGCATCATGGGACAATCAGGACTGTTATTCTTCAGTTCAAAGGAGCACGACAGGCGCCGATCTGATCGATCAGTCCATATATATATTTATATATTTATAACTATAAATCCATCCAATGAGCTATGTACAAAGTATGGCAAAGAAAAATCTTTATTTAAATTTTATCAGCAGAAGTCATCGGCTCTTCACTGCGTCTAGTCCGTAATGTCTCCAGTGATGTGAACGTTTCATGCGTAGGGGTGAGTCCATGCCGGCAACCTGCAGTGAGCGGTCTTCGACATGGACTCATGGACCCGGTCTGCCCCAGAGCAAAAGCTCAGCAGAGTCCGTCCAGGGCCGGGGTTCAGTTCTGTAAGAAGGGGGCGGGGGCTCTTGCCACCAGGGTCATGTAGCGTTGACCTCCATGATGTGGTCGTCGGTGGCGGGCAGCACCAGCACCTGCCGCGTGTGGGTGTGGTTGAACACCTGTCCGGGGCTGAAGGGCTCCAGACGCGGCATGGCCACGCCCTTCTGCTGCTGGTCGCCGCTGCCCACGGAGTGCACGCTGCCCCGGCTGCGGATGCTCGCCGTGTCCGCCTGGTCGTCCAGCGTCTTGTCCAGCAGGGACAGACTGTCGTTCTCTACACAGCTGTCTGAGGACGGCAAGAAACAAACTGACGTGTCAGCAGAAGGAAGAAAAATACTGCTGCTCGTGAACTGCAGTCAAACTGATCAAATACGAATCAATATTCTGTCACTGTACTGTCTATTTCTCTCTCTTAAATGTTTTCAGAAAATATTTTAGTGTACTGTTTAGCTGTTAAATAAGAAAATGTACTGTGTTCTGTTTTGGCTCGACTGTTCTCAACACGACAACCAACTATCGACACAAACTTCCTCGCTGCGCCACTAACTGCAACAAAAACAAGGTGGTAATACCCAATATAACACTGCTGAGCTACGCTTACTCATCGCAGAGAAAATTCTTTCACTGCGACAGCCCTGGTTCTACGTTTGGGAGGTCTTACCAGGGTCTGGCTGAATGGCCACAGCTGCAGTGTGAGGAAGGTACTTCAGCACTTTGATCTTGGGGAAGGGCAGGTGTCCCGCGAACAGAGGCATCACCTCGATCTGCACCTTATGGGTCGCGCCAGCCGCCATCGGCATCGACACCATCCCCGAACTCTTCCCACACACGGCCCAGTTACTGCTGCTGTCAGCCACTGTAGACACACACACACACACACACGTGAGGTAAAGGGTAAAGTAACTGATGTTTTGTCTATTACCATTAAAATAACAACTCTAAATATGAATGTGTCTGCACAAAGTGATCGATCTACTCTCTCTAGAAATGTTTGTGTCTGAGAAAATTGCTAAAACTGACGATGAAGCGTATCTATATAAATAAATTTAGTCTTTTGATGTTTTTATTCACATTTATCATAATAATACATGTTTCCTGCACTATTATAATCCCTCATTCTCTCAGCTTTTAGAAACCCAGGTGATGAGCCACTGTCCCGACATACCTTCATACATGAGTTTGGTGGTTTTGAGGCCATCAGTGTCGGTCTTGCTCTCCTCTGCCATCTCTCCCTCTGCAGGTTCAGTCAGTCGTGTTATACACACCTCCAGCCCGCAGAGCAGACCGGAGCGACAGTGTTGCTCCCCAGCAGGAGGCAGGATCTCAGCTTTCACACTGTACAGTGTCTGACAATGACAAACAGTGGTTATTTATGGAGGGGAAGTCTCTCATTGTAGTGGGAGTGCTTTACAATCTACATCTCCCAAAATAGTACATGTGTGTTTGTTTTGTAACATTATTAACTCATGCAAACCAGGAACATAACAGACAGCTGACCCTTGTTTCAGACATGTTTATTTTGCCTGTCCACATGTTTCAAAAACATCTAGACATTTAAGCTACTGACAGCCCGACTTATCAAAGAGCAGAATAAATGCTGAAGTGGACTCACAGTGACTCTCTCGAGCTGGAACTGGTAGTGGAAGGGTTTGAAGGCAGAGACGTCTTGCTTGAGCGGAGCGAAGTTGGCAGAGAAAACACACTGGAGACACGAGGGCAGGTCGTCCTTCCACCTCACCTCCCACAGGCAGAACACGCTGTGCTTACTGCACAACAGCTACACAAAAAGACATCAATATGAATTACTGCTTGATGTAGTTTTGATGTTCTTTAAAATGAAACCAACACAAGAGTCACGTGGTAAAGAATGGATAGATCCTTTTGACAGACATACCTGTGCTGCTGTTTATCACTCTAGATTGTTTTGGTGTGAGTTATATAGCATGCTAACGTTATTAGCACAAGCCTATGGCATTTCACATTGTATAAATTAGCCTAGCGACGAGCGGAGATTTCCTCTGCTCATATGAAGCCAGGATAAATAACACACGACTTAAAATGCTATTTTTTTTTGGAGGCTTTATTGTCTTCACACTTCATTGTTTAAAAATCTGTGAAATTAAAGTAAATAAAAGCTTTGTTTCCACTGAGGGAAATGGTTTCAGCTTACACAAATAGACAGGAGGTCTGCATCGCCGCAACGTGTAGTTACATTTCTGGGGAGGTGCACGTCAGGCTACAACGCTGAAGTATAAATCCCGCTTGATGGCGTCCTCCTAGGCTGAGCTGTAACATTAACTAGCTCTGTGATACTAGTGAGCTAGCAGTAGATGCTCGCTTCCTTCTGTGCGGTGATACGGTTGGCAAGTGTAATTTGGTAGAAAGAAAATAGTTCCTACATGAAACTGCTCACAACAAGGTCTGTGGATTATCTTGAGTAGCTGAGTCATGATTTCTGTAAAGAGACATTGCTCTTGAGTTTTTTTTAAATGTAATTTTTTGGCGCTTTGAGCACCACAAGCTGAGAGATGGCAGACATCTCTACAGCTGATACCTCCAACACTCAGCAACTCACACCAAAACCACCTACACTGATAAACAGCACAGTTTGAGGAAAATATGTGTTTCTGATTTTGGGGTGAACTGTCTCTAGTCACCATAAATAGTTCCCTCCACATATCTGAGCTCCTCAATGTCTCTATGGTTCAACACAGCTGAAGAAACTAATTTGTGCTGCTTGTTAAGACAATCATTATTTCTGTCACTACCCAGCAGAGAACAAATGGTGAACCAAGAGCTTCAATTATCAGGCTCAGCCCCCTCTGGAGGGAAGGCTGAAACTAAGGAGTAAAAATATGTATCCTCATTAGTGTCATCTTTCTTTTTTTTTTATATTCCCCCATATTTTCCAATACATATTATAATCTGAATCTACTTTTTACAAACACTAAACCTGGACACTACCCACTGATCCCTCCTGTCGTCCCTGACATTTGTTTGGTCGTTTTTTTTTGGCTCACCTGTTGAGTTTTAGTGTTAAGGGACTGCAGCTCCAGCGACGCATGCTGCTTCTCTGTCAGCTTCACTTCTGCCAGCGTGAAGTTCACATCTGACATGTTCTGCACACACACCTGGATGTACTTCCTGTGGAGTCAGGTCAAAGGTCACAGGTCAGACGTGTGTATAAATGAGTTGGGGTCAATTAAATAAGTAAACTATAGTTTCTTGTATTTTGAGGACTGTCTGTGAAAGAGTACATCTGCCAAAGACTTCTATGGATAAACTATTTGTTCAACAACAAAAAAATAGTAATGTGATTTTTTTTTCCATTAGTGACTTGTACAGATATTTCAGTGAGAAGAGCAGCTTACCTGTTACCAGCAGAAAGCAGTGAGTGTTTGGTCTTGAAGGGGATGTAGAAGGTGAGGGCGAGCAGCGTAGAGTAGATGGACCACGGACAGTCGATAGACATCTGCGGACAGACGTGCACAAAAATTAAGTATCAAATCTCTAGAAGTATCTTGTAACAGCTCACAAGTCCGAGTACAAGGAGGGAATATTTATCTGGTTAATGATGGTTATCTTTCTGACACACTTAGGGCTGCAGCTAATTTTCATTACCAACTCAATCTGGACAGAATTTGGTCTAAAATTTGTTTCTACTGTTTTATTAAAACATTAGAAAACAGTGAAAAATGTCAATGACAACATCCTGGAGCCCAGAGTGACCTTATCAAATTTCTTATTTTGTCCTGAACTGAAAAACATTCAATTTACCATAAAGCAAGACCAAGAAAAGCAGCAAATTTTGACATTTAAGAACTTGGAAATATCACATTTTTTATTTTTTGCTTGAAAAGCGACAAACGATAAATCTATTATCAGAGAAGTTGCCAATTAATTTACTCAATTTAGACACTCACCCTCTGGTCGATGGCGGTCATGGGCGTGTCAGGGTGGCTGTAGCTGCGTGGTCGGTGGCGGACCTCCCCGTTGGTCAGCCTCTCGTTGGCGGGCCGGTCTGACCCGGACGGGATGATGCACAGAACCTCCAGGTGGAACTCCAGAGTGTGGTACGGAGGGGTGGCGGGCAGGCTGATGCTGGTCACCTTCTCAGAGGACTGGATGGACAGAGTGCTCTCACCCACTAGCTCTGAATGCAGCACGGGGACAGAGAGGGAAGCTGTGAGAACTTTAATGCTGTTTTTTTTTGTCAGTTAGTTAGTAAACAGTATGTACTAAGGAAAACACAACTTCATGCAGGTGACTAAGAGACAATCAGGGCACAAAGGTGGATCTATTCTGGAGGAAGCAGTGCACTGACCAGCTGTGGGGTTGCTGATGCGGGCGGTGCAGCTGGTGGAGGGCAGGATGGGCATAGTGTCTGTGTTGCTGAGCTGCAGAGCGTCTCCTTTCTTTACAGCGTAGTGACCCGTCAACAGAGTGAACTTCACCATCTGAGGCAGACCGGCCAGCAGCGGCTCTGAAAGCACAAACACACCTACAGTGAGCACTGCCCACACACACACACATGCTACAATCTGGTTTGTAAATAACCATAAACATGATATCATGGTAATAAGGGCAGCAGAAACTAGAGATGCACCAATTTATCGGCCGCACAATCGGTATCGGCTGATATTAACACTGTTGACTGGCATCGGCTTATCGGCAAGTAAGTGGCCGATGTTTTTCTGTTGTGTCGCATCAATTCTGTGCAGGCTAAAAAGCAGGGCTTGAGACTACCAGCATCCCATTGTCCCCACATAAAAGGAAACATGATTAGGATGAAAAGAAAACTTCCCCGGGTCATCCTCAGGACAGAGGGATGCAGTAAACTTATCATGGACGTGTCAGGTGATGCACTCTACTTTGCCTCTGATACTGCTACACTGTGAACAACAAATCTGTGTTGACATCGGCAGCAGGAGAGCAAGTTAACGCACCAGAAATGACAGCTAACAGAGGCTGAATCATGTTACATTATGAGGCATTCAAGGTCTATTGGGCAAAGATAAATTAGAACATTTTCACGATGTGTTCAAATCTTGTAAAATGTAGTTTTTGGCGAGAAACTTGATAAATACAGCTGTTTAAAGAAGAAATGTGTCGATGTTTTCACAGCACTTATATTTTTCATGTAAAAGCTTATATTAAAGGTCGTGTTATAAATGTGTATGAGTGTATTTATGCTCATTAAGATAGTGTAATGAAGGCTGAATGACTTTAAAGCAATTCAGTTTTTGTTATAATGCTATTATTTATAATTTCACAATCGGTGCACCCCTAGTTAAGTAGTATGCCATACAGTACTGTCAAGGTTAAAGAGCTGCTACATGAGCAACTTATTCTAAACAGCCACATAGACGCTCAGAACACAGTAAACTGAAGAGGGGTCAGGGACTTTGTTGTAATGTTCGTCCAATAAAAGACACCCTCATTTTAGGCATTCATGTCACTCATTATATAAAAACTGAGACCTGAGAGAGGCTCCACTGTGAGTTGGGGCTCCTGAGAATAGACTTCATACTGGACCGAGGGGTAGATGTGAGGCAGCACAAACTGCACCTGACCCACGGTGGCAAACAGCTGACGCAGTGTGTAAGTACCTGGTTGTCCACTCTAAGGAGAAAACACACAAGTGTCAGAGCAAAAGGTGGAATGTAAGAAAACAAGGCAAAGGTTTTATCAAACAGAAGAGCAAATGTTTAGAGAGAGGGAGAAAAGTGCTCCTTACTGGTGCTGTGAATATGATGCTGTTATTCCCAGGCTCTAACGTCACATCCTGCACCTTCAGCATCTGTGCTCCTTCCTTTATGGTGACAGTAGGAGGGCTGACACAGTTGGGCGTGTCCGGCGGCGAGCTGCTGTCATGACGACGCATGACCAGATGAGTGTTTTTACACACCACTCCCGTGGAGTTGAGAGAATTGTCCGAAGGACTCCTGTCCTGAATCTCATCCAGCTCTAAAGGGGGGCCGGCGGCTGAGGAGGAGGGCGGACCTGCTGACGAGCTGCCCTGGCTAAACTCTACTGTCCCTGGGTTTGTTTGTCTCTGAGCGCCCTTAGACCTTCCGTTAGTCCCCGCACGCTCCAGGTCGAAGTGAATGCTCGCGGCGAGTTGCTGTATGCGCACCGACACGGGCATCAAACATCGCAGAGTGAGCTCCACCTGCAGGACGGCGCCAGAGTGCACCGAGGCTGTGGCTGGGTGGAACTGGAGCCGTGTGAGCTGACAGAAGACGCCCATGCTGAGAGTCACTTTGTGAGCTGAGGAGGAAGCGGACAACATTTGGTGTTAATGAAGTACAGATTTATGTAGTTTATAACAAGAAGAAAAACACTGTAGATGTTTTCTAACAATTCAAAACAGTGAATTAACTGTTACAGGACGCCTACAGGTGTCAGGCAATTAAATTTGATGCTTTTTAAGAACCTTTTCAAGATAATTTCAAACCAAATTCAAGATTGTTTTGAACAAATCAGATTTTTCTTCAAACATTGCAGCTAAGTAGTGACAGTTTTGTTGGAGAGATAAACTTGTAATCACTTACACTGATCACCAGACTTGCCGGCAAACGTTAGGATTTCTTGACAAAAGTGCTTCCTCTCCTCTGTGGTCAGGTTCACATCACCAGCCAACAAGGCACTGGTTTGCAAGTAGCTGCAGCAGGATGTTAAGGAAACTAAACATTACAGTGCACTGGTGCACGAACATCACCTTTATCAGGTCAGCACAGGAACCTGCTGGTAACCTTAAAATGTCCGAGCATGTTGGACAAGATCTTTTCTTCTTTAACTTACTCAACCCTGACCGAAAAGATGACACAGTGTGACAGAAGTTAATAAAAATGCAAATAAAACATAGTGTGTGCAGTCATCGGTGGATTTAAATGTGTTTGCATATCTATCTGAATTGCATGTGTGCATTTCTTTATTAAACAGACCCTGAACCATCCCACTATATATCTATTTGGTAGTAAAAACTAAATGCACACAGCTCCATCTAACATCCTGCATCTTTAAGGTTATTCCTTTATCTTGGCACTACTGTGAAGCTGACATATTTGGCCCTTCACTGCTCTAATGGCTATTCTTAGTGTTGGTGATTTGAAGGATACTCTTCAGTTCTGCCCAGCAGTTTCTGACACTCAGCAATCTGTTTCCTGGTGTGAGTGACGGGGAGGCTCCATCCCTCTGACACGTATGACTTCAGAGCTTCCTGTAAGAAGGTTTCTGCCCGCTCAGGGTCGCCCTTCCTCCTGAGAAACACACAAACACATCAGGTTGGTTTTAATAATGAAAGAAAAACGCAGAAATCGCTGACAGAGTGTGTGCCTGTCCACAAAGATTTCTAAGGTTGAGTTCAGAATTTTACAACCTGGATCCTGTTTTTCCAAGTTATTTTGTCGAGGTGACTAAAAGGAAGAACAATTTCTGAAACTGGTCCAGCTGGCAGCAGCCAAACAGGCTGCAATGTAACCATTTCTGCCATGTTAACAACCACTAACCACTAATTTACAAATATTGAAAGTGGTTGTTTTTGCCACTGACAGGCTCAGATTATTATTCTGTGTCTGGCAATATTATGGAATTGATCCCTACAGAGATAAGATCCTTTTTATTAAAGAGTAAGATATTTTTTGGTTAATTATAAACAGCCCTGAAATTGCTATCGTCAGACCCACCAGACTCCATTTAAAAAAACAGTAATTTTATCACTACAATACACACTTCATTCAAAGACGTCAGAAACAAATCAGACTTGCAAAAACCAACTTGGTTCCTCTTTCCACTTTTCCAATAATCACCAACTCTTGTTTGGTTGAACCCTTAAATCACAAAGTTAGGTGTGAAAACATGCTGGCTCTATACATGCTTAAATTACTTGTTATTTAAATGGAGTCTGGTGGGTTTGACAATGGCAATTTCGGGCTTGTTTCTGGCTGAACAAAAAGGATATTACTCCTTAACAAAAAAGGTCTATCTCAATAGGGACCATTTCCAGATATTGTCAGACACTCAGAATAACAATCTGAGCCTGTCAGTGGCAAAACAAACACTCTTAATAGATGTAAATGAACAAGTGGTTACACTGCAGCTTATTTTGCTGGTCTCGCTCAAAGCTGGCCCAAGGTCAAAAAGTGCTGCTCCTTTGATGCTACTTAGAAGTGAAACAAACTCTTATATAAGACCCAAAGTCGGGACGGACAAAAAATGGTAATTATTGAAGTGTATTTTGTCTCTATCATTCGTGCATGTACAACACTGTACTGTCACTGAGCATAAACAAACTTTACTCTTGTTTAATTAAAGTCTTTTCAAAGGTCCCATTTTAGAAATCACAACATATTTAAAGGCTAGAGTGATAAACTATGCTTCAGCTTCTGGCTGATGTTTGGCATCAGGTGATGTTACAATCTGTATTTAAAAAGAGTATTATCAGCACCATAGAAACAGCAGAAACCCAGTTCATTTTGTCTTCTCTATCATAAGCTGTCAGACTCATTTTAAGGGTCTGATTCCTCTTTAAAGCCATTCCAATCTACAGTTTGTCTAAATGCAGCAAAAAGAAACCCGTCACCGCATGATGACTCTAATGAATGTGTTCGAAATGTTACTTTAACTGCACTTTTATGGCTTCCCATTTATTTAAAACCCCGTCACACCCCGTCGTACCACATTAGTGTTTTCATTTATTCTGCCTGATTAGCCCTCTCCTCAGGAGTGTGTGGGTGTTTACAAGCAGTGACTGATTGACAGTTGTGGAGAGGAGGGCTAATCAGCCAGAGCAGCTGAAAACACCAGTGTGAATGTGCAGGGGGGGCTTTAAGATCATTTCCAGACCCGTGTGTACCCCAAGGGAAATTCCAAGTTTCCTCACATGTAGAACTCAGCCAGGCTTTTTCCCACCAGCCTGGCAGACCTCAGCCTCCCGATGGCTCTGTACATCTCCATAGCAGCATGAGAGAGTTCCTGATGCAAGAAGTGGCCAACAAGATGAAGGAGGAGGAGGCGGAGGAGGAGGAGGGAGGGAGAGGGAAGGGAAGAAGAGAGGAGACAGATAATCAACTGAACTGTCTCCGCTGAGGTTTCCAGGAGATTACATCAGAAATAAAAATGATTTAAGTTTTTGGACAGGAATTCAGAGAATGTCTGTTAACTTCCTGCTCTGCCAACTACTGAAACACAACACCAAGCTGCGGCGAGAGACTGACTTACAAGATAGTGCCTTTCAAAAGCTTCCACAGACGACAAGGCTTCTTTCAGCTTTTTATAAGGGCTCTGCAAACTGCTAACTGTGGAGGAAGACAAAGGGGGATTAACACGAAGTACACACTGTTTATTCAGAGTCTTCATTAAACCTTCATCAACACGACTGTGGAGCGTGATGTAGTTGACAGTGCTGGCAGTTCAGCATGCCGAGATGCATTAGAAAATATGGCGATACCACACTCCTGTGGCGTCTGCTGGTGTTTTACACAACTGAATGCTTCCACTGAGATGACGGGTATCAAATGAAGACGGAAGAAAAGCTATCAAATGAAACACCCCTACATGTGTCTGATTAAAAACTGGAACTAGTGCTGTTTTATTTTGCTGGCATTTCCAGCCAATGGTCATCTGTTTGAGGAAGAAGAAACAAAAGAAAGACACAAAAAACTTCAGAGAAGCTGCACTAAATGGGTGAAGTCATGAATCAATCAGGCTGTACAGTCAGCATTGAATCAGCTGAACTGCTGCTGATGAGGGCCAATCGGAGCTGAGTGGGGTCAGCAGCGCAGCACACCATAGATAAAAGATGACCTCACATGGCTCAAGATGCCCGACTTGGTGTCTCTGGGCTTGTGTTGTCATGATACTGGAATTTCTCACTCTAAAGATATCAGTATTCAAAACCATTTTTAGAAAATGAGAACATGATTCTTTTCTTGGTTCGTAGCAGAGAACAGCAGAATGACCGTAGCACACATAAATCATAAGAGAGAGCCACAAGCACAACTCGTATCTGTGTATCAATACTGCAATAAATTAGCACTGAAACCATTTCAAATATTTGGTATCAAAAAGTATCTGTAATCAATATTTTTGACGACACTAGTCAGGGCCCTGAATCACAATCCATGTTGTGTCAGCAATACAAAGGGCTGGGACTTTGGGAGTACCTGTAAATTTATAATTAGCTTTTCATTACCACCCTGCAGGATTTTATGTTTTTGAAAATGACAATGGTTTTATTTCACAGCAGAATCTATAAACTCACCAGTCTCGGGCCTCTCATCCCCCAGTCCGGCCAGCAGATCCACAGTCCTGTTCAGGTCCTCAGATGTGGGGCCCTTCTCTGACACCAGGCCACAAAGTTCCCCCAAGGACTTCAGCTTGAAGAGGCAGACAGGAAAGAAATAAAGAAAACAGTTATTACTTGGAGAAAACCATTTCGTTTTAAATGAGATATTGACTGCTGGCTATTTAAATGGATGAGCAAAAGAATGAGAAATTTTAGGCGTTACTTGTACATTTATTCTCTGTTAATGCCCCTTTAATTTCTAACCATGTATTTTCCCTTCCCTGGTAGATGGTGCGTTTTCTGTTTGGTCCAATGCAGATGAGAAGTCCTTTAAAGATTTATAAATTGATAATGTTTTTGAATCCTTTCAACAGCTGTCTGACCTTTTTTCGCTTCCTTAAGAAGACTTTTTCAGATACTACCTTGAGATATTCCAGATCTGCCAGAGGGATTCACCTCTTGGTGATTTTTTGATTCCATCTCCATCTCTGAAAGAGGCTATTTCTAGAGTCTACACCCAGATTCATAACTTAAACACAGACTCATTTGATTTAATTAAGTCATCTTGCGAAACAGATTTGTGGCAGGAAATACCGCGTGACGTCTGGGGCGAGATTCTGAGAAGGGTGCACAGCTCTTTTATTTGTGCAAAGCATGATTTGATTCAATGTAAAGTGGTGCACTGTGCTTATCTTACCAAGTCTCGACTGTCTATCTAATACTGTGTCTGACTTACTTGGCTGAAAGCTTGACCTTAACAATTCCAGTGCTCTCTTTGGCGTGTCAACCTCTTTACCATCTTTCTCTTTATCCCAAAAGAATGTAACCATTTTCACCACTACACTGGTTAGGAGACTGATCCGGATAAAGTGGAAGTCCTCTGCACCTCCATCGTACACTCATTGGATTCAAGACATGTTATATTTTCTTTTGGACGGTCTCTCCAAGGAAGGTCTAATGGTCTCACATATATAAAGAATGCTACATGTTTGGATATTCAAACCTGGATAGAGGCACAACCTTAATGTAGTAGTTAACATCGTCATGATGCACGTGTGCTATTGTTTTGGATCTAGCGGGGCTGGTACCCACTTCTATATAAAAATACATGTATTTGTTCCCTGATGGCACACTAGAAAAGGTGATTGTATTTGTCTTCGATACAAATGTTGTATAATCCTGTAAAAGCCAATAAAAAAGGTTCAAAAAAGAATAGGCACGTAATTTCCTCTTCTGAAATGTCAATCAGAAATGTACTGCTGCTCTACGAAGAACAGGGCCCTGCTCCACTTATAGTGACACATTGTGGAAGTTACACAACTGAAAAAGGCCAAAGCTACGTAATCAGTATATTTCATTACCTTGTCAGTTGCATAGGCCCACAGCCCGACAGTATGGGAGCAGTTTGCAGCTAACTGGGCCTGATCACAGCAGCCTTCGATCCTGTGCAGAACCTCCAAGCAGCTGAGAAACACCCAGCAGTCCAACGCCCCCTCCAGCACTGACACCTGAAGAGTAACATGCAGTATTGCAATTTGTTTATGATGGAGAGCAGTCCAAATTTCAATCCATTTTCATTGTGTTTTTTTCTATAAATGGCTACAAAATTTGAAGAGCTTAGATTCTAGAGTCTAAAGTACAAAGCACATGAGAAACTGTCACAGTAGGAGTCTGTTTACCTCCAGCAGGCGTAGCTCCTGGACACAGTTGTGCAGCAGCTCCAGGGCTCTCTGCGTGACCTCCCAGGGCCTCAGGAGGAAGATGAGTAAGGTGCACTGGCGGGAGAACAGGTAGCTCCTCAGATCTAACAGGCTGGCCTCTCCGCGCTGGATCCCGTCCCTCTTCTCCATGTCGATGGGCCGCCGAAGCAGCAGGCCGCTCCAGCTGCGCACCGGGGCGCAGAATGAGCCGAGCCAGTTGGCTGTATCTGTGGACAGAAACAAACCAAAACTAGAACGGACCTTTGATCTTGGGGACAGAAAATACATGCACAAAATGCTCATTTTTATTATAATAGACCAAGTAGTTTATCAGGTGCTGGTTACTCACCTCCAGCTCCAAAGTTAAGGACATATTGGGTAAAAAGAGCATCTAGTTCATCATACTGGACCAAGGCATCTTCAAACTGCTGCAGCATTTCAAAAACAAAGGCCAGCTCCTCCTGCACACACAGGAGTAAGTAAATATTAAAGCTGTAGTTTAAATGAAGAGGCAGGCACATTTTTATGCCCAGTCAATCCAGTCAGTTTCAGTATGACAAACCTCTACCTCTCTGTCTTTGCAGACGCATGCTACTTCCTTCTCTACGTACCTGGACCATGAAGTATTCACAGAAGCTCCAGCCAGGCTGGGTGCGTTTCTCTCGGAGCGTCCGCATGTCGTCTTCGAAGCGGCCCAGGTTCTTGGTGAAGGACATGAGGAGGAGAGTTCGCAGCTTGAGCAGCAAGGAATTCCAGGATTCCTGAGACCGAGACGAGTCCTTCAGAGGATCTGACAGCACCACGCACCTGCGTCACAGGGAAATGACCTTTATACGCAAGTGCAAGTTCACATTTAAGGTCACGTGAAAAGAAAAAACAATGAAATGCTTGTGCTCAGTGGCACACACCCCCAGACAACAAAAAACGCTACACACAATTCAGTGATACATCACAGCAACAATGTGCGGTGCGTAGGAATGCGTTCAGCAACCTGACTGCCTGAGACAGGAAGCTGTTACTGATACAGATGGTGAGTGATTTGATGCTCAGGTAACATTTTTTTAGATGGAACAAGTGAGGCAAGTCTAGGCAAGTTTGAATCAACATGTTTTCATATATTCAACAGGTACTGATTATGTTGCCTCCTGTGAGAACATATGAAAAGACCTCAATTCAGCGTTTGGGCTGTTCTTTTGCTTGTGTCCTCACCTGTCGTTCTGCTTGTTGCAAAAGTCGCTGCGGATCTTGTCCACGATGGACGACCGCGGCAGGATGTTGGTCTTGTTCTTCTTCTTGGTATCGTTGGTCTCCACGACGATGATGACCCAGTCTGCTGAGCCGTGCGCCCGCAAGCTGTTTTGCCAGCGCATCATGTCCTCCTTCACCGTGCTCTTATACACCTCTGTGTCCTGCAATGAAGATGATACAATGAACAGACCAAAGTTATTATCATGACAGGCCCAGTGAACACCCGGAAACAATGATAAAACATGACAGTTATACATATGAAGGGATACCACATGTAATACTCTTGTTGATGCTGACTTTGGGGACATGTGGGAGAGTAAAAACATTAGAAGAGGCAAAGATGTTTGTCCTTTAAGTGACCTGCATGTTGCACCGGACGAGGACATTTCCACATCAGCATGGAACTACAAGAAAAACATTTTATGATAACTCGTGGGCCACTGAAAGTTGTGACAGGGATTCAGTCTGTGACTGGAGGGTAGTGTCAGTTTTAAACTGGCTGGCTGGGACTGAGTAGAGGAGGGAAATAATAAGACAAGTCAGTTATTATGTAACAGTGTCCAGTGACAGGGAGAGGAACTGAAGCCCTGGTGTTTCACAATGTTTTGGAAGTGAACTCGTGGTTACAGTTTGGAGGATTTGGGGGTTGTAAATCTTGGGATGCTGCACATGCAATCTCATGATCACAGAAATCACTTATTAGCCCTCAACACTTTTCGGGTATTTTCTTTAAAGCCCTTATTCAACTGTGCCACTAAAGGTCTGGAGTGATTTTTGCACAACTAAAAGTTTGTTGAAGACTGCGCCCTGCACACCGATGAACGCTCACGCACACGTTTTCAGTGACTGATTAGCTCCGTCTGTCTGTCTGTCATCTCAACGGACAGCCTGACTGACCTTGACAGGAGTGCCACAGCCGACAACACTCAGCTGATGGTCTTAACCGCACTTTATGTTCACACGTTAAACAGGTCGGCGCAGAAGCTGCATGTGAGCACAGTTTTCTTGAAGCAGTAAAATAATTGCCTGTAATTTACTTTATTTACATATAAATACAGATGTGACGAGTTGGTGCGCCGTGATTTCATAGTCTGTTCAGGTCACAGCTCACTGTTTGTTTACTGCACAGCCCACCTGTCCTCGCCATCTGCGATACTGTCATGCTGTGTGCACACTGGATTTACGGCTCCTCGTAGAATAAGACGGGGATGCTGCAGCCCCAACTTGGTGCCACGTTCAGTCCGCTTGTGACTACCATACACTGGAAGACTTTGAAAAGACTTTGAAACAAGAAAAGTCTGACACCTTCTGACATCTGAAGACAATGTGAGTTTTAAGTCACAGTTCTCATCCTGCACCTAGATGAAAATATTACACCAAACTCCCTTTTCGCAATCTCTTACATGTCTGCAAAAAGACATGAATCTAGAAACACAAGATAAAAAGTGTCATATGTCGACAGTGTTCTTGTCAATTTGGCATCAATATACATTTTGGATTTTGTCATCTCAGTTTGCTATAAGCCTGCTCTGGTTAGCTGAGTTATATTAGCACGAGGAGACAGATCCAAAAATAAGATTTCTCACTAAAATAAGTGCTGGTCCGTGGATCAGATACATACAAAATTAAACACGTACTCCTGTTCACTCCATAAATCCACCACTTTCTCCTGTCATGTTTTCATGTTCTTGCGCCTCCCCAGAATCCCCTCTATGTTTATCAGCTACCAGGTTGGTTCCAAAGGTACCATACTGAAAGTGTTTGGTGCAAACGGGGCTACAGGTCGACATTATACTGTCAATATCGTGTGGCTATGGACAGACTCTCTGTTTAGCTTTGTTACACCTCTTCCAGCAGAACAACCTGCACCTGTTTACATGACACAGTTTTCCTCTTTATTTACACTCTCCACCTTTAAAAGGGAGGACACTCTACTGCTGTGACTGTGACATGATGGTTTATCTCACAATGTTACTGTAAATTTCACGAAGGCAGTTTTCAGGTCAGGTCTATTGTAATGAATTGTAACGCTGCACAGGTGAACGTGTTACTGTGTTCATTGTGCAGCAGACACATGCAGGCTCACTGCTCCCACACTAGAGGCCTAGTCCTTAGGAAATGTCATGAGTCACGCGCTGATGACAGCACTTCCTTAAACTAACCAGCTGCTCAGTCAGCAGCAGCAGGTTCCTGCTTCCCTTCTTGTTTTTCTCCCGTCTGCTCTCCCTGAGCAGCAGCAGCAGTCTATGGATGTCAAGTTCAGTTTAGGCTGGTGACAGCAGGCCCCTTAAAGTGCATCACGTCAGGCTGTATGCACAATAATGCAGATACATATGAAAACATATTCTTGTCTTTATACATTCACATGAAGCTGATTTCAGTCCACAAAACTGAGCTCTTCAGGTGCTCTGGGTACATTTAAAAATGCATTAAACAACAGGAAATAAATCTTTTTAAAAGCAATAACGTGTCCCTGTTAACCTCCACAGACATGAAGATATACCAAAATGATCTCAGTGAACATGGATATCTTATCTTATCTATCTATATCACACACTACGAGTTTGCATATCTTGCATACGGAGCTGTCTGCAACCTATTTCTGACCAGAAAGGATACCCAAATGTATAAATCTATTCTTAGAGGGTAGAGGAGCACATATTGCCTCTCCTCATGGAATAAACCAACTGTGTTCTGTGATTTCCTGGACAGAAAACGTCATGTAGCAGCAACATGAAAAAGAAGACTGCATGTTGCTTCCACTGCTCTCTATGATTATTTATTACGATTACTGTGGGATCAGTTTCAGTAACTGATCCCACAATAAAAGTGTTCTCACTCATGTGTCTTTATATTTATGGTGTCGGACAGCTGAATGGTAATGACCATAAAACAGTCATTTAATCCAAACCCTCACTGCAGAAGCATATTTTTCATTAGTCTTAGCTGACAGGAAGCTTTTACAACCACAAATCAAGTCGTGATTCATGCAACACAGAAAACAAAAACCACCAGAGTTCACTTTGCTCCTGATCTGCCAGCAGGGCAGAGCGGAGCTGAATAGAATTTAATAGAGCAGCTCTTTATTGTCTCACTGGAACAGGAAGTTTGTGAGTTGCCAAATCTTGAAACAAGCCTCCATCTATCTAAACACAGTCTGATAATACACAATGTGATAATTAATGTTTCCCAGTATTGTTAATTAAATTACTGAGTGGTTCTTTGTGTTCTTGTGAGTGTGTATGTGTGTGTTTACAGGTACTCACACAGCAGTCGGTCCAATAGATGTGGAGGAAGGGGAAGGTGAGGAGAGCCTTGTTGCCCTCCTTGGGGAGCAGCTCCTCTTTAAACTGGACAAAATTAGCTTCAAGGTGGATCATTTTTGGTGCACGGCCGTAAGTCCTGCACAAAGAAGACAGCAGAGTTTCACAGGATTAAGATGGTGTTGACAATGAATATTATATTTAGTGCCCCATGGCCACATCTATACAAACACAGTTGAAACAAATAGATCGGAAACACCAAGTAGCTCCTGCTCCAAGGATTTTAATGCTGCGTGTGATGTTTCAAGCACCAGGCTCTTTGTCAGACTTCTATGGCACTGGGATTTCCATGTCTTTTTTATTTTATCTTACATGTCTTTGGAGACTCCATGCCCGAAAGGAGCATTGTCACACAGACACAGACAGAGAGAGCCTTCCAACACAGACAGTATGAGGAAAAGAAAGTGTTTTTGACCTGTAAAGCATGTGAACGTGTTCTGGCAGGAACCGAAAATACAAGTATAAACCTGAAAATGAGCTTAATATGTCCACTTTAACCTTCAGCACAAGAACCCCCGGGGCTGCGTTCACTCACTGCTTTTAATCTTTCTCTTAAAAAAAACACACAGAACACAGGTGGCAGCGTCCAAATTAACTATACCTGACCCTGGTCAATAATCTCCTTCAAGCATGTCACTTATCAAAACTCTAATATTCATTTCGGACATGCCTCACTGACTCACTCAAATTTCTTACTGTGCTGAATAATAACCGTCAATGGAATATCAATACAGACATTGTATAAAAAAGCTCAAACACTTGACTTATTTCAACTCATAAAATTCAAGGTTGGACAGTTTCTCCTGCTCATAAAAAAACTTTCTTACATCATACACAGCAGGGTATTATTGCAGCCTGGGTTCTCTGACCTGCATTAAACTCCGGCACATTATCAATAAGTCATCCAAAACCACCTGCGCTCCCATCCTATCGTTCAGTGTCTCTATTATAAAGTCAAGAGGACGGTGAAGAGAGTGAGTCTCTGACTATGCACACCCGGGTACGTCATGATTTCTTGCTCACCACCACTACTATTCATACTGTTTTATATTTGTGTCAGCCTGCGCTCATGACTTCCTACGTACTTCTTGTGTTTTTAGTGAATGTTTCATGCATGTGATCTTGTGTGGTTATTGTTGCGAGAAAGGACCACCTGTACTGAAAGCACTGTCATTAACGAGAGCAGGCAGAAATTCAAGAGATGCTCATCAACCACATCCTCCCAAATAGACCTCTCGGACACAATGGCAAGAAAACTTTAAAGCTTTACAATAATTTACCATGATACATTCAGCATGGCAGTACTCACCTCCTCCATTCCATTGGCTCCCTGGGAAGTTGTTGGGCCAATGAGGTATAGAGAGACGTAAACAAGCCCTGGTCTCCAGCACCTGTGAAGAAAGGGGCAGATCAGAGACATTTAAAATGGTGGGTCATAGAAATTGATATCTAATATCTACCCATTCTTATGCACTTATAAAAATAATTGCAGGCAAAATATACCCTCGACAGGCTGCCCTGTCATTGGATCTTTATCCAAATGTTTTCATACTCAACAGTTACTCTCCAAAATAACAATGAGCCTTGAAGCAATTATGGGATTGTGAGGCATCTTTCTATTCAACAGCCTTCTCAAGAACAAGTTAAGGCAGTGGTTCCCAACTGGTTCAGCCACCGGGTCCAGATTTCTCCTTAGTCATAAGTTCAAGGTCCACACAGTTTAATTCAGTCAGCGTCATACTTGCATTTGGCCATGTTGTCGAGCTAGTTTGCTGTCCCTGTCAAATAGTTGTCTGTTAGTCACTCACTCTACAGCAAGAAGCGGCACTTCAAAATGAAAGCTCTGTGCTGAAAATTCACCATACTTAAAAATAATGTTCTTTAGTAACTTGACACGTTTGTGAGTCACTTGCGGTCCATTCAGAATGGACCCATGACCCACTTTTGAACCGCGACCCACCAGTTGGGTACCACTGAGTTAAGATGAACCGCTTCTCCTCAAACGAGCAGAGGCCGAGGTGTGATTTTCATTTTTGAGAATGTAATAAAGGACTTTGAGCTTTTCCCAGGACCATCTGATTTGCTGCACTCGTCTCATCTCAAGCCCAGAGTCCATTAGACCCTGGAGGGGTCAACGTCCTGTGGTGCTCTATCTGCTCCCTCCTGTTTAACAGCGCTGTGGATTGACAGTAAAAGGGTCTGACGGAGGCTGATGGAGTTAGAAAGATGGAGGTCTGTTTGCATAATTCTCATGTTTTTCAAAGCACACGATACTTTTCCCAATAAACTCTGTTGAACTTTCTACTTCTGTTTTGTGTGAATGTCTTGAAGGCAATGGACGGATATGACTTTCTGATGTACTTGTTTTGGCATTTAAAACATAATAAAGGCTCCAGACTGATTATCTAAATGACACTGAGGACACATGCCCATATTTTGGGGAATCAATTCATTCAGTCGTCATAGCACAATACAGTTAGAATTGTAATTGTGTAACTGATTATTCACTCATATTTAAAGCTGTCATTTCTGTCTGTGTTCCATTCGATTCATACGCCTGTGCACATTTCATGCTTTCTACTGTTATTGTGCTTTAGGCAGCTTCAAGTTGAAAATGTGTCGCTGAACTGACAAACACAGTTTTCTGCACAGCGGTTTAAAACCATTGAGTTTGTCACAGTTTGTCCCAGAGGCCTTTGCAATCTGCACAGCCTACAATATGCTCTATCCTTAGACACTGTTTCATCACAGTGTAATATCAGTGCAGAGTCTGGCTGATCCTACCCTACATAGGAGCCTGCAACAAAATAAAACATATCAGCCATTCTTATCGGAAAGACAAACATTTGGTCGTTTTTACCATAACTAGCTGCTCACACTTCATCATGACTTTTGAGTAAAAATCCACCCCTTTGATCATCTTATAATTCTCGATATGGGGAGCAATCCATTAGTGCTGCAACAGCTGTGATGTGGCATGACACTCAAGTACACGGAATTTTAAAATGATAATACAATGATGAGAATAAGATGCTGATGTTCAGCTTTAATTTGAGGTTTGAGGGTTTTACGTTGTAGTAGCTCAGCTGGTGAACTCGTAAATGGTCAATGGACCTGCACTTCTCGCAACCATTCAAAGCGCTTTTTACACTACGAGTCACATTCACCCACTCACACACACATTCATACACTGGTGGCCGACCATACAAGGTGTCACCTGCTGCTCAGTTTTTAACACACTCACACACCAATGAAACAGCCATCAGGAGCAAGTTGGGGTTCGTATCTTGATAAAGGATAATTGGACATGCTGAGTGGATGACCCGGGGATCAAACCACCGATTTCCCAATTAGTGGACGACCCACTCTATCTCCAAGTAGCCACCAGGACGATGAAGACGGATGAAAGCGTACGTATTTGCCAAGAACGTTTTCATTAATCAAGATCAAGGTCTGAGGTTCGAAGACCATCAGATACCATCATAGTTCTGACCATTAACAATGCCAACTACTGATCCAGTGGTGTTATTCCCATGACCCAATGGGCAGCGTCCAGGAAACCAAAGTCTTTTGGTTCCAGTGGGAGTATGATTGCAAAGCTGAAACTTAAAGGAATTGATGGATGGGCACCACCAGGAGTGGAGCCTGTGGCTTAATTTGACTCAACATGGGGAACGTCCTCGGCCCAGACATGAAAAGGACTAACAGATTGACAGCTCTTTCTCGATTCTGTGGGTGGTGGTGCTTGGCCGTTCTTAGTTGGTGGAGCGATTTAATTTGGAGTTATGCAGATCCAATTTTCAAGTTGGTCCATCCTCTAAATCATCCCCAGTCCTGTGGACCAGGTACCACCACTGGTACCCTTTGTCCAGCAACATGGAAGTGGTTCTGTTCCAGTTTGCACACCTAATTTTGAACCGTTTGGAGCATTTTGATTAAAAATCAATTGGTTCTGAACACGAAAAGCTGGTTCCCTGGTGGAACCAAAAAATGCCAGGCTTTCCTTGACCTGAAGGGTGAACCATGATGACTTCAGCGGGTGTATCAGAGCAGTATTGACTTCTGCAAAGCCCTGAGCTGATGACGCATCCTTGATTATGATATTTGGGCTCAAAACTGGTGGAAACGCAGGCTGGTTCACAAGATAGCACCAAGCAAGGTTCCAAGAATGTGGTGGAGAAGGTGTATGCAGAATCCTCAGTCAGCTCAACAATAAAGTGACTTCAATGTCATCGCCGCTGCCCCATTTCAGAAAAGCCCAAACTATCATTTATGGTTAGCTGTGTGTGTTTTGATAAACAGTGACTCGTAGGGCTGAGATAACAATTCAAGCTACACTGGAACTGGGCCACTTCCAATGAACCACGTAAAAAAAGCCCTATTTATAATCCCCCCTCCCTCAAAGGGAAACAGCACTACTCCTACACTGTTCACCCTCTGTTAATGTAAACACGTTCAAACATCCTGAAAGATGAAAGTCAGCACTTCAACCTTATAGTGAGGTCTATGTGAATCCAGTGTGCTGGAGTTCAGCCAACACATTTCCCTGTGCTGACAGTTTGACTGCACTGTAAATCAATTAGTAAGCGTTCTTTCCCACTGTTTAACACCTGAACAGATACAAGACCTCACTGGATGTGGAGTATTGCCATGTGCAATATGCCATATGTAAAAATATCTGCATGTACAATCAACACATAAACTATAAACTGCTCAATCTTACAGCTTGATGTCAGTCAGAGTTCACGTCTGAAACTGGAAGCCAAATTTCATTTTTAAAGTGCAGCAGTACGCACATTTAACTAATGTGTCTGTGCGCGTTAGTTGATGTCAATCATTTTTCCAGGATATTAAATCTCCAGCAGTATAGTCCAAACAAAACTGAACTTTGAATGTTCACAAAGCCTATCAAAAACTGTTATCAAATACAACCCTGCAGAGCAAACACCAGTATAATCCCTGTGACTGTGTGAGTCAGTCTAACACACACTGGGTCAGATATTAGTGAAAGTACAACTGCTCATCCTGCTGAGGACACCAGTAAAAAACACAAGGAGCACACTCACAACTCACATGCAAGCTTTTTATTCACAGATATATAAATCAATATTTCAGCACATGCTAACTATTATATTTCAGGACAAAACTAAACTTCATCTGAGTGTTACATACAGTACATTCTGCAGGTGATTTATATCAATGATTAAGTAAATAAAACAATATATTTATTATATATTTCTGATTCGCAAGTGCACTTTTCTACCTTAGTAGACAGTGTGTCTACATGTATCAGACACTTAAATTTAATGATTTATGACCTTTTCAAGATAATTTTCAACACATTTAAGACTGATTTTTGGACAAATCATCTTTTTCTTATTCAAGCATTGCACGTAAGCATACCGTATATTTGTGGTTCTTGGCAGAGGAAGGTTTTTTGCAAGAATATGGTTATTAGAGTGTGTAAGGTTAACATACATTTTGCCAAAAGGCAAGTCCAAGTGTAAGGTTTGTAGACAGTTTTAGGCTCAGTGGTAGGTTTAAAGATTTGTGACATCAGAAATTTGGTCTTTCACCCAGAAGAGTTTGGCTCACTTTGACAAAAATAAAATAAAAAGATAGATGGATTAAATTAGATAAAATATTTCAAACTTAAGACTATTTAATGACTGAATGCATGATATTTATTAAATTAAGACATCTGAAGAAGTTTTAAGGACCTGCAGACACCCTGTTAGATTAAATCCTTTAATAATAACAACAGACTCTCAGAAATAAACCACTGTGTAAAAGACCTGGCAGATTTTTCATAAAACTCACTTTTGCATTTATGTGCATAATCCTATTTTTTAATCCCCCCACAAAATAACAATTTTTCTCATTCCTTGACCAAATGTAGTTGGCTTCTGGTCACCATCTTTGTTCAGATCAGACTACAGATAATTTGGAGAAATGGACAAGACTTCTACATCATTGAACACCGTGGATACAGACTCTTTGGGGAATTTGGTGTGCCCTATAAATCACTGATTTGTTGTGCAACCTGCAGGTGTTATTTGGAAATTTGACATATTTGTGAATTACTTCTGAATTTAATCATTGATGCAAAAGTCACATATGTTACAACCATGGCCGTAGTACTGAACAGGCCTACTGTGCACAAGCCCAGGGGCTGCAAGTGCTTCACCTGTAAAATTAACTCGTACCCACCAGGGAGAGACTGAAAATGACCACTAAAACACAACATTACCTCACAGAGACACAAAACCACTACAAAGAGACTCAAAACAACAACACAAAGGAGGCAAAACCACTTCAAAGCCTGTGTATGACTCATGTGTGGGAGAGACGGTGGGGTCTTTTGCATATCTGCACCCAGAGGCCCAATGTCTCACAATTCGCCCATGGCTACATTTATGAGTTCAGGGACACACACCTGAGATAGGACACCTGACAACCCCGAAGGAAACTTGGGGCAACCTGTGACTTTGACGCCACGACTCAATCCCACCTGGCAAAGGTCACACCTGTGCCATTATTTAATATCCCCCCTCTCTGTGCCTCTGTCCACTCCTGCACTTGGACACCTTTGGACGTCTCTGTCCTAAAAATGGAGCAGCCTGCGGTGTGAGATGAACCTGGCTCCCGCTGCCAGAGTCGGCTCCTAAAATAACCCCTCCAAGAAGCTACCCTAGGATTCCTGGGGATTTATGAATGGCAAACTGACCCCACCGCCTCGACATCATGTGGCGGCTGCAGTGTGAGCTGCTAACGGAGGAGACCGTGGCTGTCCACCGGGGAACAAGGTGATATCCTTCCCAAAACTGCAGCAACTAGCCGTGACGTTATATCGTTAGCTAACGTCAGGCCTGTTAATCAGTGTAGCTAATAGCTAGCTGAGAGAGAGACACCATTTCCCATGTGAACATTTGTCACACACAGCAGTGCAGCATGTTAAATAAACTATTATAGCCGTGACTAATTAAACCGCACATCGCCACACACACACACGAAGCGTCTGTGAGCTGGTTAACATGAAGGCACCAGCTAGCTTAGCTAAACGAGCTAATGAATGTAGCCACCTGGCTAACTGTCAAGAGCAGAAAAATAAGACTGCACGTCTCCTTTTAAAAACACTCACATGTCACAATCGGCTTGTTTTCCATAGTATAGATGATCGGCTTTTCCTCTTGACACTCCATATGTGTTAGCGGTAGCACTCCATGAAAATTATATACAAACCGAGCTTTATTATTAGTAAATGCTTATGTATGCAGTTGTGTTGAATCGATGGGGCCTGTGTCCCCACTGCACTTCCGGGAAGTGCGTAACTGTGCGTCATTAAAGGGCCAGCCTGTGCTTTTATGTGACAGCCGGTACAGGTGTTTATTCAAGAGACTGACTCAGAGGTGAAGAGAAAGATGCTGTGTTTGTGTTATTTACTTTAAAGAATACTTTATTTATTTATTTTCCTTTATATTCATGCGTTTGGGGTGGATGGTGGGAGTGGATTACATGTGTTTTAAATACTCAGCAGTTACACCAAGATTTTGCTCAGGTGTCATTTTCTTTTGTGTGATTGTGGATGTTTACACACACACACTGGGTGTTTATTATTGTTAAAATCATTAAAAATACTGTTGGGAAAAACATCCCTTTAAAAACCATTACATAACTCTGGCCGATAATTAAAGTCTTATTTATCCAGTCATGTGCTCTGTACTTCCCAGACACATGCATTTCATTAAAAGAAGAAAAACAAATGGTACTGGAATCTGGTTTGGAGGAGAGCTTAGACAAGTTTCACTCTCTATTTTTTCAAGCAAAAATAAAGCACTGAGTATGTGATCTGGTTTGTACTGCACAAATTGGGTTTGTAAACATGTTTTGATATAGTTTTGCTGCTGTTAAATCTGGTCCCAATCAATCAATACATTTATACGTATGCTGTTTTGCGGGATGAGATGCAAGGCAAAGTTTTCTTCACTAATTCAAGGTAACACAGCATAACTAACTGATGAACAAGAGGTCATTTTGTGGGAAGTATTCATTTAAGGAAGAAGAGGTCAGATCCTTTACTTAAAAGTAAAACTATTACTACTTCACTGTAGTACACTAATTTAATCTGCCTGCAATGGCCTACATAGCCTAGATGTTCTTAGATTTTTTAAGCTTAAAAGAGACAGTTTGTTCATTAAAATAAAAGTTACATAAATTAGCATTCAATCTACAACAAGAAGCTATTAAGTATTATGTTATAAAATAGATGTGTGTAAAAACAAATAAAAAATAACTCATTTAATTACGAATTCTAATACAATGTACATGGATGGATGTGTACTACAGTACCTAGTATTCCCATATTTAGCCATACAGATATATGGAAACTATTAACAATCACATATCCTCTGTAATTAATACAGTCATTCTAATGGGAGTGATGTATGTAAGGGGAAAAATAGAAAGCCTAATTAATTTGTTTTTATTAATTAGATACTTCATCAAATCTTTGACATTTGTAAAAATAAAACAAAAATGTTATGACATGCAAGAGGTCACTGCTGAGGATGTGTCTTGCTAATTATCGTTTAATCAGTATATTTAATTTTGATAGTTTGCTTCATCCAGAAGTCCCCTGTAATTTTGTAATTTATAATTTTTGTTTCATGTTTTACTTACTGTTACGTTTCTCTGTTAGATATGTTATATGTGATGGTTTCATTGTCAGCATTGTCCCAATCTTGATATGTAATATTAATGTTCTAGTTGCAACACCATGTTGTGTTTGCATGAGTCACATCTATCAGTAGTGGGGGATACAATGCTGCCATCTAGGGGTACAAAGCTGACTGCAGAGAGTGTGTCAATGAGACGTTGAGGCTTTCAATATTTTTATTATTACTGAACAGACAAAAATACACAGTTTTATCTTTTTAGTTATTGTCCTTTTTGCTTTTTTTCTGCCCTTCATCTCTCTGCCCTCTATTTTCTGAGTCTTCTTCAGCCTTTTCTCTCCCCTCTTCAGATTCTCTCTCTCCACTTGTCTCTTCTTTCTTATCTTCAGGTTCAATCTCAGCCCCGTCTCCTTTCCCGGGCCGGTCGTCTCCTTTCTCTCTGTTTTTGTCTCCACCATCTTCTTTTTTCTTCTCCTGATTATCGGGGTCTTTCAGCCTAGATTTATCTCCCTCCACCATCCTCTCCACATCTTCCTTTGTGCTTTTAGTGCTCTCTCCGTCTCCCTCTTTGGTCACATCGTTACCATCCTCTCCCTGTCCCTGTTTTTTCACCTTTGCATCTGAGCCCTCCTCTTCCTCTCCCTCTGCCTCTTCCCGTTCCCATCCGACCTCCCCTCCCACCCCTTCACCTCTTCCCTGTGCTCTTTCTCCGTCCTCTCCATCCTCTGGCAGCTGTGTCTCCAGTGCTGCCACCTCCCACTCCAGCTGCTCCACCCTGGCCTGCATCTTGCGGTGGCTCGACTCTAATTCCACCATGAGTCGAGCTAGTTTTGTCTGCAGGACTTCCAGGTTGTTCTCGAGCCTGTTTATCTTGATTTCCATTTTCTCTGCCTCCCCCTCCTCCCCCTCTCCACTGTCCTCCAACATGCCCATCTTGGTGAGGATCTGTCTGCCTTTCTCCTCCAGGTGACGTTTGGCTGCGGGGAACTCAGATAACACGTCTGTCAGGTCTTCTTTGGACAGGCTGAAGAGGTCAGAGTAGCCGATGCTTCGGATGTTGGCGGTGCGACGGTTGCCTGACTTGTTACCTGAAAGGAAAATGTAATTTCTGTGAGACTTAAAATAAATAACTAAACATTTTAAAGTCGTGTCCCTCAGATCTGTGCTTTCCAACCTCACTGCAGATTCCTTTTTTATTAGCCCCATCTACAGAATCTTCCCATGCTCTTTCTCTGTAACTCAAACCACAGTTACACAACTGACCTTTAATTTTAAGCTCAACTACAATCAAACTTTCCAGTCTTGAGCAGTTTAACACAGTAACTGCTTCATTCCTGACCGTTGGATCCTTCACTGCAGGAGTGCAGGGCTGAATGCATTAGCAAGGTCCAAAAGCAGCACAGAGAGATGTCTTTCCTCTTGGTACCAAATCATTCATGTCTGCTTGAACCATCTATACCAGTCTAGTACAGGTCTATTCACCACCTACTGTACAGGCATTAAAGGAGTAATTCACCCTCCCAGAAGAGCATTTGTATATCAGTTACTCCCCTCATGTTTAGTTGAATTAACTGAGAAAAAAATGTTTTTCTCGCATGTCTCTGTGGTGAACAAGCAATCCAGAAATTGAGAACATTTGTGATGAATTTAAGTCAAAGGCGACTGCATTTAACAACAGCAAAAATTAATCAACACATCTGTTTACAAGCTCTCACACAGCTTGTGCAGTATAATCCAAGTCTTAATATATCCATTTTGATGCTCAGCACATCCCAGGCAGCCCTTTCTGATGGGGAACTGAACTGAAAATGAATCTCTCTCGTGAAAGCCAGACTACATTGACAACAACAGTGATTTTACAGTGTTATTGTGTCAGTTTAAAACCCTTTAAAACACCAAAGTCACACATTAACAAACAACTATAAAACCCTCTGTAAATGGAGGGACTTTGGAATATATAGTGTCAGAGATCTAAATATGAAAGGTACATTTGCCACCTTTGTAAAAACTACACTTAGAGATTACATATGCAAACATCTAGGATTTGAAATTGAGAGACAAAAGACAACTGTCTCAAAACCTCACCAAACCAAGAAATCTTGCCCTGCTATCGTTGGTCTCTTCATTTTCTGAAAGTTATAAAGCTAGTTGGGAAAAGGAAACATGTATTCAAATACTAGATGACGTATGAGAAGAGAGCCTTGAACACGTACACAAATGCTCAAACAACGCCAGACATTGTCATATATATTTTAGAAACACTGCACAGACACCACTGCTCCAAGGCAAGAGTACACAACACATGTCCAAATGCATCACCAACTTGTGATGAATGTCATTCCTCAGAAGTAACCCTTTCTCAAAGCTTTGTATCGTGCCCTTGGGTTACAACTTTTTGATCCAATGTAACCCATTCTTCTACAATATCCCATTTTGAGTATGACTTAATGAGTGAGACAAGGGTAATGGATAGGTGAATATAAAGGGTTAAGTAGGTCCTGTACCTAGGCTTAGTTTCCTTTTTTCATTTTATTTTATTTATTGATTTATTTTTCCTCTTTAGTAACGGTATGCACATTTAATGCACCTACATTTTGTCTTGTTTCCATGTTCATGTTTTCCTGCATCTGTGAACTTATAATTTCAGAACTCTTTTCTGTAAAAGGAAATTAGCACTGACACTGAAACATGTTATATGTAATGTCTTTTGTTCCATAAAAATACTTAGGAAAAAAAACAAATAAACTACTGATCAAGGCAGTGGTAGACCAATGACCGTATAAACATGGACAACACGTCTCCATTTCCTCCTAGTGTACAAAATGAAGCCCAAATATCCCAAATACAGTGGCTCCCATATTGGAGTCATGATATCAAGCCCACTTTTTATAGCATTACATAACTACTTACAACAAAACTTATTAGAATAATAAATACCTGAGCATATGAAAATGCCATAAGAACTACCTACAATGATAAAAACGATCTTTGGGAAAAATTACTTGACCTACAGCCTGTACTGCAGCCAGCCACCAGGGGGCGATGGAGCTGTTTTGGCTTCACTTTTGAGGAGCTGTCAGGTTGTTCATCTTTATTATAGACCAGCAGCTCCTTTGTTCAGCAGGGTAAAATTGCTGTTTTAGTGAAAGGAGTCTGGCTTTGAAGAGAGCAGAGATAAATTTTACTTTTAGTGCTATGCAGTGCCCTGTTGGAAAATGCTGTCTGTTTGGGAAGTACTGAGCATACAACTGGATAATGAGACTTGATTACACTGCACGAGTTGTGTGAGAGTTTTTAAATTGATGTTTTGATAAAGTTTTATTATCGTTAAGTGCAGGGGTGAAGTATTCCTTGGATAAATGCTGTATAACAATGAGGCTTGACTTACCTTTGATATTGAGGATACTAATTTCCCCAAAGAAATTTGATTCACTCAGCACAGCGTACTCTGTGACCCCATCATCTGCTACAACTGCAAGTTTCCCTTCTTTGATGATGTACATTTCGTGGCCCACGTCACCTTTCCTGCAGACATACTCTCCTGGACTAAACACCTGCAGAGACAAAGGGCGTCAGAAACCACTTTATCCTTAAACAATTCTTCTCTGAAAGCATTTGTGACACATTAGATAATATCGCATGGCCTAACTCTCTATTCTCAGACTGCCACCTTCTTCCCCCTGACCTGAGGTGTTAGTTTGAGCACCAGCTCCTCCAGCAGACTCTTCTCACAGCTCTGGAAGATGGTGACTTTGGAGAGTGTGGGGAGATGAACGCTGACAGCGATCTCTGTCCTCAGGTGTACGGGCAGCTGCTGCAGGATTTCATTCTCTCGCATGATCTTCTTGTTGATGTGAAGATGCTGGTACCAGTTGTCGATGCGCTGTCGAAGTTCCTTGCTAATGTGATGGCTACGTAGGTAAGCCTTCACCTGAGAGAGGAAAGGAGCCATGGAGTCATCTGCTTCATCGTATCATATATATTATAGAAACTCTTAGAAGGGAGATACATTTCAGAAACTGAGGTCTTGAAACCTACCAGCTCATGGTTAGGAAAGAAGACATTATCACGGTCCCTCAGGCTCGTGATGACGTTACCAACATTGCCAACAATCGATGCAAACACCAACACGGCAATGAGCAGGTCTGCGATCATAAACAAGTACTCCTCTTCCCTTTTTGGCAAAGGGGTGTCTCCCACTGTGGTGAAAATCTGAGCAGAGAACCAGAAGCAGTAAAAGTACTGCCGCCGCATGGAGGCGAACTCTGGGTTGGTGACGTTGGGGTAGACCCAACGATCACTTCCAAAGCCGATGTAGTTGGACAGAGCAAAGTAAAGACAGGCGTTCCAGTGGATCAACACAAAGATGTAGATCATGAGTTTGGAGATGCGGAAGGTGTTGGGGTAGGAGGTCCTCGTCTCCATGCGATCCAGGGCCTCATTGAGTCGTGGCAGGCGCAGGAAGCGGTTGATCCTTACCAGCGGAGTTTGGATGCCAAAGACAAAGTAGAGGAAGTCAGTGGGCAGCAAGGAAACAAGGTCCCTTAGGAAACGTTTGGAGTGCAGGTAGTGCTTCTTCAGCTGAGTTAGGTCCTTGATGAGGATGCCCTGATCCAAGTAACCTGAAGAGGGAAGAACAAGGTTTAACAATGCACAGAGTACACTTCATACACTGGTGCAAGGTTGGCAACTATTGAGAGAGGGCAGAGTCCCTCCCCTTCTGGTGGACCACCATGGGACTTCAAGTCAGAAAAAATATGTACGGTAGTCAACAGCAAGAGACATGGATGGATGGATTACACAAATTTGTCAATTGAGAAGTCAAAATAAGTCTCAGTTTGTTGAAGTGACTGTGAAGAAACTGTTGAAGTATAAGACTGCAAAAATATGTAATCAGAAGACCACACAAGTTGCATAAGTAAAATCATAACTTTCTCTTTGCTAAAGCTACAATGCCTGCATGTTTTGTACCAGGATGTCTTCACACGGGCAACAGGCGCTGCTCGTTCTTTCGCTTCCTGGCTGATAAAAAGACCTGCTGTCGCTGGATAAAACATCATCATCTAGGTAGCTAGCTACCTGGTGTAGGTGACGTATATTGTGCAAGACAAGAGATGTAGTTTACTGAGCAGTTACACACAATCTAAAAGGCACTACATTGGGGGAAGGCTAATGAAGTTTTGGCTAACTCAAGCATGCAGGCCATGTACAATGAGATTCAGGTGCAAAGATCTGATATTAAAAGATCTTCTTTTAGATTTTAGAAAGATTTTCTTTTCATGAAGACATGAGGGAGGAGCTGAAAGAATAGTCTTTATTGTCTGTGGTTTGATTATTCTAGTGTTTCATTATGACTTCCATTTTATGTGACTGCATATGTGACAAAAATAATTTTAATTTCAGCGTCTCAAAATAAAAGTTACCTGTGTGAACAGTGATGACCATGTCAATCATATACATGAGGTCTGCCAGATAGTCCAGTGTGAGCCACACAGGCAGGTAGCTCATCGCAATTGTAGTGAAACATGTCCTGAGGAAACATAGCCAATAATAAGACAGTATGTCACATGATTACAGGTTATATGCTCAGATATTTTATGACTGTGATATTCATCATGTTCATCATGTTTGCACCTCAGAATGATGATCACCCAGTTGTACACGATGGGAAAGATCATAATCTGTAGCCAGACGTAATAAAACTGGTCTGCCGGATCAACCACCCACTCTCTCCAGCTGAGAGGGAAATGATGATTAAGGGAGAGGAAAATGAAGATGATCAGTCATAATGGTGTCAGTGAGACATGAGAACCGTGACAGAGAAACTGTGGTTCATAGATCTCATGTCTACATGAATAATAAGCTAAATGTGAACAAAATCAGTCACAGGATGACGTCTTAAACACTTTAAGGGACAGTTCATCCCAAAATCAAAAACATGTCATGTTTTTGATTTTACCCAAAATGCTGTTTATCAATCTAGACTGTTTTGGTGTGAGTTGCTGAGTGTTGGAGATATCAGCTGTAGAGATGTCTGCCTTCTCTCCAGTATAATGGAACTAGATGGCACTCGGCTTTGGGTGCTCAAAGCACCAAAATAGTATGTCTTAAAAACTCAACAGCAATGTCTCTTTCCAGAAATCATGACCTGGTTATTTAAGATAATCCACAGACCTTGTTGTGAGCAGTTTCCACTGACCGACACCCGCCAACCGTAGCACCACACAGAAGGAAGTGTGCATCTACCGCTAGTTCACCTAACACCACTGAGCTAGCTAACGTCATAGCTCAGCTGAGGAGGACAACATCAATGTTTACATCTCGCCCTATTACTGGCACGAGCCTCTTGTCCATGCACGCTCCCCCCTGCTCAGTGAAAGGGTTTGGGCTTTTAGTTTGGTAGAAAGAAAAAAGTTAGATTCATAATTAATGCTACAGGTAAAAGGAAAAACATGTATTTTTGATTTTGGGGTGAACTGTCCCTTTAAAAAAGAAAACAACACATGCAAACACACAAAAATTATAGTCCATGTTTGTGAAAGACATCTGTATAAATAGGATGAATATGATTTAAACTTTTCGTCAAGTGGTTCTGAATGCTTTCTTATGTAGATCCTAAAGTAGTTATTACAACATTTAATTTTGTCCATCATACCCCTGCTTGTTTTTAAGGTGCTAAACATTTGCCTGTAATTTTCAAACTATGATTTGATTGCGCTTTTTAAAATCTACTGATAAAGACAGATGCAACAACAAAATCACTTCTTGTACAGCACATTAGCACATTAGCGTGCACAGTTTAGGACATTATTTTCTCATCGTAGAGGCTTGTTAGTTCTTGACCAACTCAGAGGCGATGAAGTCTGAATAAATGAATAAATGTCCTCACATTAATCCTAATTACCTTAAATTACTCGAACCAGATATCTAATTAACTCCATGATTATGATCCATTAATTACTCACTTAACTTTCAACTTGGGATCCACATTGGTGTTCTGTTTCCCTTCATCCTTGACTCCATCTTCTCCTTCCTCAGTTACTTTCTGCTCCCGCTGCCACCTGAACAGTCTCTGCCATTGGTTCCGTCTGATACCAACATCACCTCTTTTATCCATTCTCAAAAGTGAAGCTTCAGACTAACACATTTTTCGTAAGCATGGCCTTCTGTTTTGATCTCGTCTCCTCCTGTATGAGCGCTGCATCTTTTTGGATGACGGTTAAAATGACCTTGTTGCATCAAGCAGCACTACATGGTTCACCTGACAACAGATCAGATCTACCTGAGCACTGCCTGGTGATGCAGGTCTCCATGGAAGACAAACGACAACAGATGTCACGTGTCCTCTGGGAATTCTTCCTTCCCCTAGAAAACCAGAGAGGTCTTCCTCTGCACATCCCCGAGGCTGACGGAGATGACAAACAGTAACTGGAGTGGAGAGTCCAAACTACAGAGGATGTTTCACTGGAAATAAAAAAAACGAAAATAAAAAACATACAGAGCGCACCGTGTATTGAGTTATAGATACCCTAAGTATGTCTTTTTAGATTTTTAACAACAGAATAATAAAATAATAAAAAATAAAATGCATAAACATAAAATAATATGTATAGATATTTAAGTAAAAGAAAATCTTTTATTCATCAATTGCCCAGAGAATGACTGAAGTTTCACACACTGGCAGAACATTATGAAACCATTGGCAGCATTTTGACAGAACAATCCCAACTCAAGGTCCACTTGCTAGCTTTTGAAAGCTTTCATGCACATCACACAGCCTTCATCAACTGATGAAGACGCTTTTGTTTGCGAGGTCGAGTTAATTTTTATGTCGAACTTTTAAAAGGGCACTCCACCTATCTTACACATGAAGTTAAATTAAGGAGTGGCCTACGAATCATCTTGTGTGACGTCTTGTTTCTCTGGAGGGAGTTTTCATTTTCTGGTGTTTTAGTCCTGGTTTGACAAACCATCAGTAGAGAAAATGTTCATACTGTACAATTTGTAAACCAAGGGTTTGTTGTATTGTTTTGTGGTGGATACATTGAAACTTAGTGTTTCTCCACAACACTGTGGTGAAAGTCCTGTACGGTTTAAGCACAAAAATCATTTGATAATGGATAGGAACAGATTATATTTTGTCTTACAATGCCCAGGTTCGGTGGCTCAGATTGTGCTGGGAAATGCTGCAATGTGAAAGTGAAAAGCACCCAGATTCATTGCCACAAACACCAGTGGAAGTGCTGCAAAGGGTCACCAAAAAACCTGTGTTGTAGGTTTTGAGCAGAGTCTGGCCTGCTTCACATACCGTCACCTCCCAGTGACAAAATCACCTTGATATGCTATGCATGAAACATGCACATGTATTTGTGTAGATATTTGTGGTTTGCAATAATGTATAATATGAACAATTTATTCTGGCGACTGGGCTGGGTTTGATCCACTAATTGCCAGTGTTTCATCCCTACTTTGGTGCAATATTTGCTGCCACAGCTCAGTTCGGTATTATGTAGTGTTTTAGCCCTGGTTTGGTGTTTTAGCTCTCTAGAGTTAGTTAAGAGTTTTCCATATTTTACTCCTTTGACAGTATATATCTGCTGCTGTCATTCAATGCTAAAATGAAAATGTTAAAACAAACATGGAGCCTAATAGAAAGCTTGTGTCATAAACTGAGAGTGGGGTTTGACTGTAATGAGAGGGCATTTTGGAGGCAGGGAGGCTTTGTGGTATGTGTCCACAGAGGCATTTCTGGACATGAGGGCTCGCGCTGCTTCCCAGCATTGGATGCTTGATGGGCAGTCTGCTCTCTGATTTAAAACCAAACCAAAATGGTGGCTCGTTTGGAAACTTTCTCTTATATTAAGAAAATAGTTCACCAAAATGTGTTTCTGAAAATATGAGGCAAGAGATCAGCCATGCAGTTGCTAAACCTGTCTTCAGCTCAACAACAGTTAGTTTGGAAGCTGATTTGCATTAAGTAGCCTTGACTCAACTTTATGCAAACAAGGGTTGGACACTGTCTCTTGAAACGCAACACAGTTTGGTCAATAGAGGACGGTCACTCTGCTCAGGGCTGAGTTTGCAGTGGAAACACTAGGGTCTAGGTACCACGTCTGAAGGGTTACTGTTGGCTCCAATGGTACCATACTGAAAGTGTTTGGTGGAACGGGGCTTTAGACCTATTCGTAACATTGATGGGCTAATTTAAACTTAATATGCTGTTACCTTTATTCAGATATGTTTTGAGGCTCAGACCGAGTTTTTCAACATATGATGAGCAAAGTCATGTCAGTATCAATCACCGTGACAACTATGCAAACTGAGGAAAAAGATGGATGGTTGAAAGAGCAGGTAAAGGACTTTGAGTTGTTTTGTCAAGCTAATTATTTTCAACATGAGCTAATTTAAGGGCTGATCTCTCATTCTCCATCAGTTTCTTTATAACACAGTGGTCAGTACGCAGTGTCCATTCATCAGCGTTAAAGCAGAACTGGGTCACACAGTTGTCTCCTGAC
Source organism: Epinephelus awoara (assembly GCA_035609425.1). Lineage (NCBI taxonomy): Eukaryota > Metazoa > Chordata > Actinopteri > Perciformes > Serranidae > Epinephelus > Epinephelus awoara. The sequence goes on from CM069307.1 coordinate 30,491,835, forward strand.
TGCTGGCACTTGAAACCCCTCATACAGCGGAGGGGAGCAGCGTCGCTGTGGGTGTGAGTCAGAGAAGTCGTGTGGGAGGAGTCCAAGTAAGATGGCTGCGGGAAAGGGAAGAGTGTTTGAGAAATCATCAAATGGGATGTTTATCTGTCTCTAACAGGATGCACAGCAGCCCGAATGAAGGAGTGGTTAATGTGTCAGCTCCCCCGGCTCACTATGGTCTAGCTCACCAGTTGTCTCCGGCTAACTCGCGCGCTGTTCACCCGTTTACTGCTCTGACATTGTGGAATTCATTAGCAGCTAGCCGTTAGCAGCCTACGAGCGCTAACTTACTAGCAACCAGCTAGCAGGCATCCGTGGAAATCAGGAGCTCGCGACAACTGCTGAGACTCCTACAGCTATCAAAGGTGAGTAACTGTCTCATTACTGACTGCTACAGTGCTCAAACACGCCAACGTGACAAACTAAGCACATACATGCCTGACATCTCTAAGCTAGCTAATTATCTTTGCAGCACCAACTAGCCTGCTACATCATCTCGCTATTGAAATGCATTGATTGTTGTTTTCCGGCGGACCCGAGCGTAAGCCGCTTCGGTTGGCTAATGTGAGATCTGGCGCAGGGTGATGACTACAGGATCAGGTGTAAAGCCCCAATGCTATTACGGTAACGTTAATTAAGCAATCAGTTTAAAGGCAAGGTCGTCCTGTTTGATGGAGGGAAGTAGGTGCGCTAAGAGTCAGGCTGACGGGACACATGACCCATACACTGCAGTGACTGATGGCTGACTCTGCATGACAGGATCATACCTCCATGGACAGCATCTGTGGATCTGTAAATTCAATCACAGGGGTTGTTTTGGTCGTCAGCTGTTCATTGTCAACAATAGCAAAAGCACTTAATTATTCATGCAGGTGAATTCACCTTAAAATTGAGTCGATCACGTCTCCTAATCAAAGCACATTTACATAGAGTTGCACTCCAGAACTTAAACTGATGATATCATCATATAGATTTGGGTTATCTCAAGTTTAGGACTTGGTTTTGAATATCAATACTCCTTAAGTATTGACTGAAGTACGTCTGTTGCACACAGTATTGAAAACTTAAGGTAAGGAGAGCTACAGATGCTTCATTATTTTAACTTAGTCTTTACAATTCTTGCTTTACATCAGGGGTGTCAAACTCATTTTAGTTCAGGGGTCACACATACAGCCTGATTTGATATCAGATGGGCCACAGCAATAAAAGCATCGCACAAAATCCTATCAGTAACATCAGCTCCAATTCTTTGCCTTTTTTGTGTAAAGAATTACAAGTACATCTTGCAGACGTCCACCTTTGTACAAAACAGATGAGCAGATTGAGATGTCTTCAGAAAAATGAGCGCACCTTCAACAGTATGCCTCAGTTTTTCCACATTCAGTCAGTCCACTTTACTTATTCATACATTTCCTGACACAGATTCTTTTGAACTTCAGCTGCTGAATGACAATATTTTGCACAATGTTCAATATCTTTGAACATGGTCACAGTAAGTGTTGATGTAGGTAGGTATTGTTAAACTTGCTCCTGAGACCTGGCACCTCTTAGTCAAGTCATCTAGTGGGCCAGATTGGACCCCTTCGTGGGCTAGTTCTGGCCCAGGTGCCGTATGTTTGACACCCCTGCTTTAAATAATAATTTTTCTATTTTGACAAACTGAACCCAAGGTCCTCTTACTAGCTTTTTCAGAGCTTTCTTCACATCTCACACTTTCATTAGCAAGGTCAAGAGTGAGCCTTCATGCTCAAATAAGTTTGGTTATTAGAGCTGGAATTATGAATCGATCAACAGAAAGTTAATCAGCAACAAATGTGACAATTGATTCAGTCTCTATGAGCAAACATGCCAAAAACTCACTGGTTTCAGCTTCTCCAATCTGAGTATTTGCTAGTTTTATAAGTCTTGATGATGGTACATTACATATCATTTTTTGTAGGTCAGACAAAATGAGTGATTAAGATATATCATATAAGGAACTGACAGCCATTTTTCACTATTTTCTGACATTTTATATACCAAACAGTCTTGAAAATATGATGCATAATAATTTGTAATGAATTGCTAGTTGCATGCCCAGACTATATCTTGTGCAGCTGCTTTTTGTGACGAGAAAATGACAGTCTGATGCATCTGAAGATTGTTCTGTTTCACTTGGGTGCAGTCACTGTCGTCTCTCATTGAGAGCGACCCTCTTAAGCAGAGCATGACAATATTTTTAGTAAAACATTTTCTCAGTGTAGATGTCTGTTATATAGTGTTGTACCTGACCTGTTCACTTTTAAGGCTGAAATCTCGTCTCAGAGTCAATTTGGATTATGAATTGTCTACAACATCAGAAAAAAGCAAGTTTAGAGACAACATTTGAAGGTGGTTTTCAGAGCGGAAACATCTGTTGGTACAAGAGATCAGTACACAGGCTGCAGGAAGTACATTACTGCATTAACAAGGAGCACACCGTCAGTCAGGTAGCTAGCTACATTCTCTGGTATGTGTTTTAAGATCTGCTTTACTATTGACTTGGCCATTAGGTGAAGTGGGAGTCTGTATCAGCTCGTATCTGTCGCAGCTGCTGCTATGAAAGCTCTCTGGGCCTGCAAACACAGAAGTGATCTGTGAAGTTTAACAGCAAAAACAGACAGGGACAGAAGTGCGAGGAACGTGCGGGAGAGAATTTGCAGAGACCTTGGAGCGCTGCCTGTTCTCACACTTGTGCACACCTGAACAATTCCTACAGACAGCAGGCGTGGCTGTCAGGTTGTCTGCTGTAGGAAGTTGTGGAAACTTTGGAAGTAAGCTTTTCTCCATTTTTAGTCTGTCTGAACTTTTGAGAGAGTATATCTTGGCTTTAAAACATTGTGGTGTAAGATTATAAACGAGCTGTGGTGCGGTGTTTGATCACTAACCATTGACAAACCCTTGTCTTTATCAAGGCAGCCTCCCTGCAGTGGAATCTAGTTGAACTTTGAACTCATTTTATGGGTGTTTTTTATGGCGCTGTGTGTGTGACATGAAAATAAAACACATTTTGAATTTCCGTAGGTCAGAGAGTTTTGTCTTTACTGCTGACACAGACTGGCTGATATGCATTTAAGGTAACAGTCTTTTTAGTGAAACATAGGTCAGACTGTACTTCAGCACTTATTTTGCTGTAGATGTCTCTATTTTGACTCTTTGTGGGTTGACGCTCTTTCCACTTTCATGCCTGCGTATAAACTCATTTAGTGCATTTAAAGAAAAGATTGGATTTCCTCTGAGCAGCGTGACTATCATTAACTTTGACTCACCTGCTGAGGGCTGGTGAATCATTAAAAGAAGCGTGGATGTCACATTTACCTGCCTTTTCAATGCTGGGTTTGTTGAGACAGTCATACAGCTGCTGAATGAAAAATTCAATAAGGAAAAGTATGTAAGAGTGTAAATTTATTACTCGTGTCTGACCTTAGTCCAAGTGATGTGACTTCAATCCATACATTATGTGGCCTTATCTACATTAAGCTTTATCTGTACTTTAACGCCAGTGTGGCGTTCAACGTATTAACTCCCCACTTGGACCCTATGTTTTCATGTTTTTGTGTCTAAATGACTAATTGTGACTACAGTTTTTGAATTGGTCCAGTGTTGAGCCAGACCACTGCAGCTGGCGGGCTGTAATGCAAGTGCTTGTTTTGCCACTGACAGGCTCCGATTACCATTCTAAGTGTCTGACATCGCTATGGAAGGATCCCTACAGAGATAGACCTTGGTATTAAAGAGTAAGATCCTTTATGTTTCACCAGAAGCAGCCCCGACATCACCATCGCCAAAGCCACCAGACTCCATTTAAATAAACAGTAAATTGGTGCAGTGGAAAAACGAGTCAAGGTGGTTTTTGTGTTTTTATTTTGTTAGTCAACTTTGAATGAAGCGTGTTTTACGACTCTAAAATTACTGTTTATGTAAATGGAGTCTGGTGTGTTTGGCAATAAGTCTATCTCTGTAGGGATCCATTCCATCATGTTGTCAGACACTCTGTATAACAATCTGAGCCTGTCAGTGGCAAAAAGTAACACATTAGCCCCTTTTACACTGCCAGATTTTCTGCGAATGTTGGGAAAGCTGCGAGCATTTAGACACACAGAGCAGGATTGGAAGAACCCTTTTAGTTTAAACAGACCAAGGCGGCCTTCTGCAACGGGAGGTGCTGTTGATGACTTGAGGGAGGAGCTGTTGATGATGCCGCACGTGCGAGCCACTGGCAGTGGATAAACAGGAAACTGCTGATAGCAGGAATTAGCGAGCAGCTCGTAGCAAGAGGGAAACGCAAACCTAAAAGACACTGTAAAGATGAGCAACTGAGGAGACAAGGAATTGCGCGCCCTCCTTGTCCTCGCAAACAAAAAGGCCATTAACTGTCAGATGACGGGAACGGTGAAGGACGGGCCGACTTAAGAGAGAATTGCCGAAGGACTGACCAGCCCCAACCTGCAGTCCTCTCACTCAATACTGGACCAGTTTCAAAAATTCTTGTTCCCATTAGTCACCTGGATACAAAACATGGTAAAGTAAGGCCCAAGTTGAAAAATACCGGACTGTCCCTTTGCCCCTTTTGAACCCAGCTAGACCAAGCGTCTGGGTTTTTACGAATGATCTTTTATTCAAACACTTCGGAGATGAAAGCAAACACATTCACAGAAATATCTTTCAAGCTCCATTAACCAATGCTTGTGACATTAACTTTGAACTAAACGCAGCACTGAATTAAAGTGAAATCAGGTTTCTCCTGCAGAAATCTAACTTTGATAAATGAGTTTCTCTGATAGGAATACTCCAGGAAAAAACCTTTTCTTTTAAGTATCAAATAGGCCTGCCGGCTCAAAGGGGAGGTATCAGATGGAGGGTCACAGCATAAAAAGGCATCAAAACATCAAAACCACTCCTACAGCATAATCCACTTCTCCTCTGTTGATCCATCTGTTCAGTCCTTTCCAAATAATCCTCACAATAAATCACTAAATACACGACTTCCGGCAGATATTTTGGGAGCTTTTAGGATGTGATAGAGGTGTTAGTGTGTTTAGCTTCAGTATATTATGGAAACACTCTGAATGTTTATCAGCCATAACAGGTTAAGAATATTTGATACTCATTTAATTTCTCTCCAAGAAAGACAACAGTAACCCTGTTTAAATGCATTTAAACACAGATGCATCTCTCTATTGGATGAGTCATCAGAGCATTAACATAAAGGGTTTAGGGATGTTAATAATGATCATTGTATCAAGAATACAGTAACTGGCAATGTGCAGAGGTGGAGCAGGAGGGTTTGTGCATCCCTTGGACACTGGCTCCATGCAGGCGTTTGCTGTCAAGTTGTCACTGATTAAAATAACATGTTGGAGGCTTGAGTGTGCCCAAACAGAAGTGAGCGCCTGTTGCCTGCAACGCTTCATCAGTGTGACTGCTTCCTTTCTTTTTAATCTTTGCTCCTGTGCAATAATATGCAAAACTGATCAACCAGATGTTTTACCAACCAAGGTGCAGAGCTCACTTTACACACAACTCTGCTCTGGTCATGTAAATTCTCTCATAAGACTTAAATCGGTTGTCACGAGATCATGGCAGCCTGTTTCATGTTTTCATGTGATATCAGAGTTTGTTAGCAACATTTAAAGTATGGATTATATTTTGTTTTAGAGCAGTAGAGCAGTGAAAAATGTTTTCTTTAACCTCACTTGTTTTTTGACCAGTTTGTTGGTTGGAGCAGGAGCTGCAATTTTGAGTGGGCGGCCATGTTTTTGATTTAAATACTGATTTTAATATGTTTTAAAAAAAAAAATTACAGAAGAAAAGCATGCATGTTGTATTTTTATAATCTTCAATGATTAATCTCCCGTTAACGTCAACGCAAGGACGATGCTTTACATTTGCATCCATAATTCAGGACAGACAGCTACTCCCATGTTAAGCAGAAGGTGGACTGGCTGTAGCTTTTCCACAGGAGGACTGAATGGTTTCCCTGGCAACAACATACTGTAGAGGCTGACTTATGTTTGTTTGGGAAAACACAGAAAAAATACAGATGCTCTTCAGCACGAATGATATATTACTGAATGAATAAGTAGAACTGCCTTTTGAAAATACTGAATTCAGTTTTCTTTGTATCTCCAGTGACTTATGATTCAGTGGATTAGCAGAAACACTGGTGATTATTTAATCTGAAGAAATGTTCCTTGTTAAGTTTTGAGAAAACAGGGATCTATGACTGTTTGTTTTTCTCGTGTTGCTGAAAGAGACGACATTTTATTGTGCAACCCAGGGATGCACCCGATGAGTTGACCACATGATTAATTATTCCAACACTTGCTAGTCAGCACCAGAAATCCTATTCTTAAAATTAATATTATTTTATGCGGTTGTTCTGTTGTAATAATCAGACATATTTTCCTAAAGAATATTGTGCAGTATTCATAATGGCCAAACATATGAGTGGCAAAGTATGACTTGGTTATGTGAGGATGTGATTAATTATATAAAGGCACGTTACATTCTCAGAGCCAAACTAAGATAAATGCATAAAGATATTCAAGATATATACATGTGGGAAAAGACAACTGCATATTTATATTTTGTAGCTTTAAAATAAAGTTTTAAAAGGTCGTGAAAATATGTGACGTGTGTTTTTTGTTTTACATGTTAATGTATGTGTTGTGTTGTTGTGTTTGTGTCCACAGCGCAGAGTGGCCGTCCTGACTGGCTATGGAGTGGAGTTGGCTTCAGACTGGATGACAGGGTCTACAGGGCGGACAGGGTCACACAGATTCTAAAGCAGCAGCAGTGGGCTTTTTCCTCGATGTACACTGACTGGCAGTGACAGCACATTTTCAGCCGACCTCCTTCCCCTCCTCTCTATTCGGATACACTTTCCCTCCCCTTCCTCCCCCTCTTCTCCCCCCTCTCCCTCCTCCTCCTCCACCTCCTCCCTCCCACATCTTTTCCTTTTCTTCCCTCTTAATTTCTTTTTGCCCTCGGTTGCTTCTATACTCCATCCCTTTTCTTTTTGTTTTACTGGAACTTCCTCTATTGTCTTTGAGTTCCTCTGACCTGCCTCTCACTGAGTCCAGCATGAGCTGGTTGAGCAGGTTGAACCCACGGGGTCCAGGGAGCCGGTCCGGCCGGAGTGCCGCCCCCTCCAGCCCCTGCACTGCTGACCCGGAGACCTGCCTCATGGTGTTTGAGAACCACTGGAGACAGGTGAGCTGGAGACACGCCTCGTTACTTGAATTTTGCTGACATTAAATATTTTGTTAGGATGATAATATATTGTATGCTTTGTGGCCTCAACCTGGATAGTAGTTTCACTGAGTAATATTTTACTCACCAACTCAGGTGTGAAAAGAGCACAGCATATTTGCTCTACTCACCTTTACTATAATTTTTTTTTGGCTAACATCAGTATCAGCGGATATTTGCCTCGTTGACTGCCATCGTCTTATTGGCACATACAGTGACACTCACAGATGGCAGTGGTTGATGTTTTTCGGTTGTTTCACATCAGTTTTGGGCAGGCTAAAAAGCAGGGCTCAAGACCTGATGGTGCCCTGATGTCCTGGGGACAATAGAAAACATGTTTGGGACAAACAGAGATCTTTACTTGGAAGCTGCTGGAATGAAAGGACGCAGTTAACGAACTATTGATGCGCCAGGGCGTGCACTCTATTTTTCCCTAATAACACTGCAGTATGAACAGCAAATCCATGTTGAAATCAACAGGACGAGAGCTAGGTAACGTTAACTGTTAGCAGCTGGTGGCCAGAATTGACCGAGGTTGCATGAAGTTACTGTATTAGGGCCTGTACACAAGTCTTTAACCGCCTGGAAAACACAAGGTCAGACGCAGGGCGTTACTCTTGTGCCTTTTTTGTGCCGGCTTTCAAGAATGCGGCGGCAGCTTGCGTCTGAGGTAGCTAAACAACCTTAACAAGCACTGTACCATAGCCTATGTATCTGAAATACTGAGTGCTGAGCTGATCTTCCTCCAGACAATGTTTATAAGTGTGCAGGCATGTCGTCCATGGGACAGATGTAAAGCTCTGGGTAGCCCTGCACTAACATGATCAACTTTTCCTCCATATTTATCACAGACTGATTTTTACAGAAGAATGGGAAAGATATCTGTCGGCTGTGATTGGTTGTTCCTTGTCACATGACGTAGTGTGCGCTGCTGTGTTCCAAAAGTTTAACTCAGGGTGCAGCCATCGCACTGTGAAAAAAATAGATGCTTGGGAACACTGGCACGCCGCAACGGTGTTGCTGTGCCGCAAAAAATGTGTACGGCCCTTTATGCGTTCAGGAGCTAGTCAGTAGAAGCTGTTGGGCGAAGGTAAATTATAATGTTCTCATGATGAGTTGGAATGTAATCTTGCAAAATTTCATTATACTTATAGTTTTTTGGAGGAAAATTTGTTGACGTTTTCACAGCCGTCTTGACACAATATTAGAGAGGGAATTATAATACACAGTAAAAGGCTTTTGAAGCAGATTGAATTTGTGTTAATTTAAAGATCGTCTAATGTAGAGCTGAATGACTTTAAAACAGTTCAGTTATTATTTTATAATGAAGGTTTTTTTTGTTTCCCTGGTACAAAGGGGAAATAAATAAGAACAAAAACAAAAAAACAAACCCTATCAGTATGTGATCTTAAACATTTGTCCTGGTATCAGCCCAGAACCTCACAAAGTGCATCCCTAATATAAAAACCACACACAGGCCATCAGGAAGGTTTTTAACAGGGCCCAAATTACAATATTATCCAAACCAATTATTTTAAAGTAGTGAGGTGGTTTAGATTATTCGTTAGAATTAACAACTGATGTTAATGTATCACCGCTTGCATAACTTTTTTCGTAACACTAAGGTTACAATAAACAGAATGTCCATTTTATGTAGAGGTTTTCAAACTGTGAGGCGTACCTCCTCTGGGTGAGTCGTCCACTTCTCACTCCTCCTCCTCTGTGTCATAACTCAGTTACATCTGAAAACACAGACATGATAAACAGATTAGATTCAGTGCGACACTTTCCGGTGATATCACCACATCTGATGTTGAGAAAAAGACACGTCCACAGTATCAGACTTTAAAACCTCTTAGGTAACCTGTTAAGGGCTGCAACTAACATTATTTGACTGTTTTAAATAATCATTTAATCTATCCCAGATCCTAGAGTTCAATGTGACCTCTAAAATTGCTTGTTTCCTTCAACCAACAGTCCAAAGATATTCTGTTTACATTTATTATTATTAGGGTTACACCCTGCACTGTCAGTAGCAGTGGTTGACAGAACCTTCTCATGTTTTGTGTGAGGCAGCACAGACACAAAGTAAATGTTCACTTGTTATTAACAGTAAACGATCGTGAGATCAGTTAGAAAGTCAAGGCTCCTACTTTGTCTCAGTGAATGATTATCTGACAGCAAGTGTGGATGTTCACACGTTCAGTTGGCTGTGCCAGTGCTGCTGATGAGAGTGGTCAGTGTGTGTACTTTAACAGTGTGACTGGCTTCTGTCCAATCACTGACTGAGCCTTTTATAGGTTACAGAACCTTGCCACTGCCTGACCGTTGAGTTTTCTTGGAGGCATATAGACATCTGAGTGATACTTATTGGTTTGTGGTGGGAGGCTCATGGTGTGTGTGTGTGTGTGTGTGTGTGTGTGTGTGTGTGTGTGTGTGTGTGTGTGTGTGTGTGTGTGTGTGTGTGTGTGTGTGTGTAAGCTCTGCAATTGAACTCTGTCTAGACATTCTGCATTTTTTATCGAGGCTTGCTAAATGATCAAGGAGAAGTCCATTATAGAGGAAGCAGACAGGAGTATAATAGGTGGATATGTTGCAACTGTATTGCAGCATGTTAAAGCGCTCCTACATGTCGCTACACGACTCTTAGACTGTACATAACATACACATGTTGGGGTTGGGGAGACCTGAAGCCACCTGACAATTGTCTACAATATCAATTCTCCGTGTTTTAAGAGTTTTCAAGAGGAAGGTAGAAGTTTACATCTCGAGTGATTTTGTGGGAAAGTGTGTTTTTATAAAAAACAAATGTGTTGTGCAACTTTCACAGAATTGGTTCTGACTTCCAACTCATACATTTACCACAAAGTTCAAGCTGCTGAAAGACAAAGAAGAACATCTGCACACGCTGCTCACAGATCTGCAGCAGTCATGCTGACTGATATATGTTGGGAAACCTCAATTGTCAGTTCAAATTTTACACCACAGTTACAGCTTTGTTACATTTTATCTTCAAGAAATACGTGTTGCAGTTCCAGGAGTTACTTTTATTTTACTTATTTTTGATTTTAGTAGATTATATACCGTTATTTTAACAGTAAATGTTCATATAAAACCTATTTCTAACACATCTTCTGCACATCAAAAGAAGTAAATATTTTCAGATGTGAAATATCACATCCAACCTCCATGACAACAGGCTGTCTTCACAGCAGCCATTTTGACTTGTCATGAAAGAAAAACACAAGTGTCACTATTAACATTAGCAATGGCTGCGTTATCAGCACGAGGCCCAGTTTGCTATGACACTGTGTCAGAAATCACTCCCTTATTCACTCATTCACTCCTCCCTATCAGGCTTGGGAAGTATTGCTTTATGCATACCTTCCTGACATTTCACCAGGGTGTATGGTATATGACAGCATTTGTGTTGCCACAGCAGATACCGACACATCAGTGGGCTGAGCAGAGATGACATATTGAATAAAACCATGTGGCTAATTAACTGCTTTTGAAGTTTTAAGTCATCTCGTGATAATACTCCAAATGGGCGTACTTTTTTTTTTTCTTTGAACCTGTCCTGTAACATTATGCCCACCACTTGCACTTGCAGCACTCGACAGTGCGAGCATTTTACTCGCATTTGCGACTAAAAATAGGTGTGTGCTAACTGTAAAAAATATTTAGGGGCACATGTGCGCATAAAAAAAATCAGCCGAAGCAGCCTATATTTTTGTCAGTAAAAAAATATGATAATCTAACTGCAAATGTTGGAGGAACTCCAGCCGCCTTCCCTCTTCCCGTGTGACACGGTTATGGGCGGTTTTCCAAGCCACTGTCGGCACAATGAATATAAGTCTCACTGTCCGCAGTGTGGAAATAAGTCAAAGTGTGGAGGAGACGGACCGGGTTAAGCGGCGGACCTTGGGGGAAGCCTGCTCCGTTCTCCCCGCAGTTAGGGACCGTTCGCCACAGTACCGCTGCTGGGCAGGGTGGAAATACGTCCTGCAGAGTTTCAGAGGACCTGGAGAATGTTTTAGGATAATAATATATTATATTAATTATATAAGATAATCATATTGCAAAGTTAATATATATAAGATAATAACATTAAAGACAAAATTAAATTGCATCTCCGTATCGGTTTAATAGAAAGAGGAGCATCTGTGTTTTTGACAGTAGTGAAAATCATAGCTTTTGGGATTTCTAAATACCCCGGTATACTGTAATACCTGGATACAGCCCAAGCATACTCGCTATAGAACAAACACTTATGAGTTTACTCAATAGTGAGCATTAAAGTGAGATTTTGATTTATCATTTTGGAGTCATCTCTGACAGGTGGAATATGGCACAACTGTAATTTTCACATTGCATAATGGGAACTTGAGCAAAAAATAGTGCACATGCACTATTAAGGAGAAATCATTTCTTCCTGCCACTGTTTGAATTTCTGAGGGCACTACATAGAGTATAGATTTCACACTCAGACACTTGACTCTTCAATAAAATGGCAGACAATAAATAATGGTGTTTTTTTTTAATGCAGCCAATGTAACAGTAGGCCACAGAGCACACCATGAAACTGAAGCAGCTAAGTGGAATCCTGCCATTATTTACACCTGTGCATTTCCTACTGTGACACGTCAAAACATCCAGATTAATCAACCAGTCCAATAACCCCGCTGTCGTATGCATACTGAATTCCCAAACTCATTCAGAGATGAACTGAAATGCCTGTTGGTGGTCAAGCTTTGATTCTCTGCACCAACCCGATTAAGCCCGACACACACCTTTGTAACTTTTTAACCCCTCGTACAAGGACAGGAGTGTTAGTTAAACATTACATGAAAACACTGTCCCTTCCATCCAGGTCTCTTGGGTGCTGGAGCAGCACGAGCCTTCATCCTCCAGCGATGACCTGACAGCAGTGAGGAATCACACCGACCAGATGTTATGTCTACTGGCAGAGGAGCGGCCTGCAGAGAGCCCGGAGGGTGGTGCAGGCGTGGCACCCATGGGCCCCATACTGGAGCTGGTGGTTACCGAGAACATTCTGGAGTGCCTGGTTCAGTGGCACCTCCGCCGCGGCCTGGACCCAGACAGCCAGGGGGCGCTGCTCAAGCTGTTTGAGATGCTTATCGGCCAGTCCCAGCAGCCTCTGCTGCAGCACACAGCCGTCCTCCACCCCCTGCTGAGGCTGCTGGGAGCCTGCGCCGACCCAGAACTTGGGTGTCCTTCAGCTCTGGAAAACAGCCTGGTGCTGCTGCTCAACCAGGTACAGTCACCTGCAGGCTGTAGACTTCTCGAATTTGTACATAGTAATCTGATAAGATCAGCATTACACAGATTTTTTTGTCTTGCCAGTCAGAAAGGAGCTCGACTTTGATTTGAGTCATGTCGCTAGGCAACTCCAGAAATTCCAGTAGCACACTTCAGAGTTTTCACAGCAGGAAGTTTACCTTATTAATTTAACTGCAATATGCATATAAAGGGCAAAAGGAAGGAACGTGTTAAATTTGGATGAAATGGTAGAAAAGTTGTTAATTTTATATGAGCTCTGCACTAAAATGTCATTACCTGAATTATAGAATAATTCTCTTTCACTGCACACCACACACTTTTACTGTCTGCTTGTCAGTTTTGGACAGTTTTCTTTTTCCCAGTTTCTGTCTTAAAATTAAACTTGTGTAAAATTATTCTTCTCAGGGTGAAAAGTATCCCCGAGATCAGACGGCAACCTATTAAGAGCGATTAAACACTTCATATTACGAGTTTTATCTCCTGACTGTTAACACCAACTCGCCCAGAGTGGAGAAGACTCAACTTTGGCTCAGCAATCGAAATGTGTGCCCTTTGTTTATGTTTAATATCATGTCTTGTATTTCTGTAACTCCCCTCCAGGTCTGTGTGTCCATGGCCCGGCAGCCTGTGGTTCTAGAGATGTTGTTCCGGGCAGCACCGGCTCAGCAGGGCTCCACCAATCTCCTCATCTTCTCCCTCCTCGTGCCGTTCATCCACCGAGACGGAGCCATCGGACAGCAGGCCCGAGACGCACTGCTGCTGGTGATGGCGGCCTCGGCGAGCAACGAGGCCGTGGCACGTTACATCGCTGAGAACTCCTACTTCTGCCCGGTAAGTGATATTGCCCATGAAAACTATGTCATCGTGGAACATGTTGTGTTTTAGACGTTGAGGGGGGTTTTGGTAGAGGATGTGGTTACAGATGGTACTGAATCTGGACCTGCGTCTGTGCGTCTTTCTCATGTGCTTATGCAGGTTTTCTTCCTGTCCTGAGGTTTCTTACCTTTTGTTATGCGTTAAGGTTTTTGGGGGGATTTTTATCACTCTTACACACATCTTTCCCGTTCGGGAGTCATGCAGCAGCTCTTCTCTGCTCTCTGCTATGTTCACAATTTAGAGAATGTCATTCGTCCTCAATAATGATGTACTGTTTCGCCCAACTGCAACCCATCCGCTTGTCCCTGAATGTGTAACAAGCAGAGTCTGTGAACCCGCCTTTGTAGGGGCATCTTAATATCTCAATAGTGAGCCCTTTTAATAGCAGGAAAATAATGTGTCATACTATCCAGGTCTCTGTTGGTCAATAGTGCAATCTCTTTCTGCTGTGTCAGAATAGCAACACACCAACAATGTGCCTGACCACACCTCATTTTAAGACCTACACACCCGTGGACAAACAGATGGGTGCAAGTACATTTGCTACTTACACAACATGGGCGCTGGCTGTGAAAAGGACAACTGCGTCAGTCTGAAACTAGCAATAACAGTTAGCAGCCTGCCTTGTGCTGGGTTTAAGATATTGTCTGTGATATCAGGCTGTAACTACAGCGTTTAGTATATTCAGTCATTTTCTGAACTTGGAAGTTAAGTTTAAGGTTGATTCTAATATACCATGGCCACAGTGATGAGGTTTGAGGTTGTTGTCTGTTTTTCTTTTTTAAGACAAACGGCACAACTTGTCATTTATTATTGCAACCCTATTTCCCACCTGGTTTGGGTATCACTATTTTGGCATACTGTTGATAGCTGAACCTTCAAATCTAACTTTAACCCAAACCCTTTAGACAGCCAGCGAGGTAGAAAGTCTCTACTCATATTCAAGCATTCATTAATGATCTTGTTCAATTGTTAATAACCCCAAAAGTAGGGCAGAGATCCGATCATGTGGGTTTGATGGTTTATGGACATCAAGTTTATCCACTAAGTAAAAAATTTCACAGAGTTCTGTTTAAGGAGAAACACTTGAAAATGTAGTAACATGTAGTTTTTAACTTTCTTCTGTGTTATTCTATGTTATATGTACACAGTCTAAAGCCTTTTTATTCCACTGTTAGCCGACCCAACCGTAGTTCACATTCCCATGCAATGATATCAAATTGAACTCTGTTATTTATAGTCAGCTTCAGCTCTAAGAGAAGAGGCCCATCAGTATTATATACACATGAATATGACCTACAGTACTCTCGAATGATGGGAGAGTTGAGGACCACTTATAATGTGGGATCATGGCTTGCCTTTTGACGCAGCTTTTAGAAAGAGTTGTGTGTGAATGCGTGTGTGATTCTGATGCATCTGTGATGGTGTGTGATGGTGGAAGGGGAAGGACGTGACTCTGCACTCTGACAGACCGTTGGTCCTTATCTACATCCTATCAGCTTTATCTGGACCACAATGGCTTCCTCTGGTCCTCCTAAAATAAAATACCCCACTCATTCAACGTTAACGGATAAATCGATAAATCCCCTGCCACACACTCCTCAATGCTGCTGTTGCTTTGTGTAAACCAAAGTCTAAACTACCAGGATGTCTAATCAACAAATTAACTGAAACTCAACTTAAGCAATGTTGAAGAAAACATAAATTATCCTCCATCAATTTGTGATCACATTTTAAATGAATCATGATTATTTAAAACATGAAATGAGGATTGTGAGGAGGAAGAACAAGAAGCTGTCTGCCTGTGTTATTGTAGTTTTTTCCAGCTGCCACTAGGTGTTAATAAAGAGCCATATTTGCTGATTGCACTTATAAATGTCTGCTTAATTAGAGTGGACTGACTTGCTGGATTTAATTTGAACATCAGGACCATCATTGTGAGTATCAACACACTAAAAATCTGGTCCCAAGTGACAGCAACTGAGCTGCATTTCAACTTCAAAACTGCTTTATGAGCGTGAACGGTGTTGCATGATGTGTATCATATTTTAATGCTGTGGTCAGTGTTCTTATCTTTTCCTCTGCCTGTTCACTCTGCTGTTAAAGAGCTGGCTCAGCTACTCTCTGCATGCCCTCCTTCCAGCAGCTTCAGTCTGACCTACTTACAGGCTAGAAGTACCAGTGGAGGTGGCATCAAGGACCAAATGCTCCTCTCTGCTCAGTCTCACTATTTTCTGTCTGTGCACGCTCACACATCCTAGTCAGCTTTGTTTGACATTTTTGGATGTAGCGACAGATTCTGTGACAGCTATATCAGCCCTTTACTGTGTGGTACTGTAAGTGGTACTGTTACAAACACATCCTACAACCTCAGTGCGTGGTTCCTTTTGATTCATTTTGATCAATGAATTGTTTGCACTTGCTGAGTCAGACAAAAGCATTGAGGTTTCTCCAATATATTTCGTAACAGGCAAATGTATCAGCTGTTGTCAAAACACCAAGTTACATGAGGGCTTTTCCTAAATGCCTTTACATACAGTGAATTCATTTTGCTTATCAAGCTCCCCTCTCAACACAGCAATAGGTAGGTGAGCTGTTGTACATATCCCAAGGGTCATTAGTGCTGTTATGGAAATATGATGTGTTTCAGCCAAGATACAAGAGAACACTGCCAAGTGTTATGTACAATATAAACACGCCATCTGTGGGATTATAACAGGAGTTATTGTTCTGTTTGTAGACTGAAGGATTTATTACAGATCTGTGATTTACTAAGATGATTATTTTCGTGATGAAGTGATAAATGCTGTGGTGTGTGTTCTCAAAGCCCATAATGAAATCTTAAAATAACTTTCTTTGTCAAACACAGTCCGAAAACAAAAAATATTTTAGTTGAAAATTGATCGAAGCGATTCGTCTATTATCAAATGGGTGCCAATTAATTTTCCGTCAGTCTGCTCATCAAATAATTGTCCTTCTGTTTCAGCTCTTATTTGTAATCAGTTATTTTTATCCCCCACAGCGCTTAAAATACTGTTGTTTTTAATTTCATGCACCAAGTTCTTTTAGTTATTGAAAAAAATCAGGACTTTTTTTTTTTTAATTAATATAATATTTAATTTATTTAAATAAAAAAGAAGCACTAAAATCCCATATGACAAGGGGTGTCCTGTGTAGTAAAACATTGATATTAAATCAAAAAAGAAAGGTGTGCTACATGAGACTAATTTAGTATATTTTTTAATTCTAATTTTCACTAATATTGGCAAGAGAGCATCAAAGGTGTTGAAAAATACATTGGTTTTGTGTTATTTAAACAGTAGTACATTGATGATCCCTGAGTCAGCTCTCAGCAGTTATATTCAGGGCTGGGAGGTGAACTTTGCAGTGCTGCTGTAGCGCTGTACTGTTCTGTCTTGTCTGTACGCTGTCAGTGTCCTCTTTTCACACTGCAATGACAGAAGTTGTTATTCCTTGCAGTGACAAAATTGGACGTGGGGTGTGAGAGTGTTGAAAAGTATGAATTGCTTGAGTCTCACAGCTCAAATTGTATGAGCACTACTATACACAAGCCTTGGGCCCTGTAAAAAAAAAAAAATCCTTAAGCTTTAAGGATACAGACAGACACATACGTATCTCAGGGCTTTCCAGCACCTCAGCCACCCTCTGACCCACAGCTGTCTTACCTGAAGCCTCTCTGTCTCCTCTCAGGTGTTGGCGACGGGCCTCAGCGCCCTCTACTCCTCGCTGCCCAGGAAGATTGAGGTTCGGGGAGATGACTGGCATGCCCTGCGTCGGGAGGACTGGATGGGCGTGTCGTCGCTTGTGCTGTTCATGAACTCGCTGGAGTTCTGCAACGCTGTGGTGCAGGTCGCTCATCCCCTGGTCCGCTGCCAGCTCCTGGACTACCTCCACAACGGCTTCCTCGTACCCGTCATGGGCCCCGCACTGCATAAGGTAGGAAGGGGATAGAAGATTAGCGTTATTTCTGATAATCACAGACTGTCCGAATCACCTGAGCCCAGTTGTTTAAAGAAAAACTGAATCTGAATCAGAGTGGTCCAGATTTGGAAATCTCACGTTTTACTATTCAGGATCAGCTAGTCCATCTTAGTTTGGTGCCAGTTTTTCAAAACAATATTGAATTGGATCACCCTGATCCAGATACAAACTTCTCAAGTTACCAAATCCACATAAGCAGTGGTCTAAATGGGACTACAAGTCACAATGTAGGCTCCTAGCTGTGTGGAGAACAACAGGCAGAATACAACGTGGGGTCACTTTAAATACATTTTTAATTGAAGAGATAGAAAACAGCATGGACGATTGTAATTTGTGTGACAAAATATTTTATATTTGACCAATTTAAAAGGTGTATTTTGGTCCTGATATCATCCCCGAATCTAGCTTTCTGTTGGGATCAGGATAATCCTGATTTCCTTTTTATTAGATCAAAGAAGTCCCAATCCTACTGAAAAAGTTTTGGAAACCACATACTGATGGTTTGATACAGATCAAACCCAAAACTGAATTTTTTGATCTAATCTGATTTCAGAATCCTTTTTTGTTTATTTTGAACAACCCATTTTAGAGGTTTTATCCAAACCGTTAAATCCATCAGAATACTTCTGAACAACAGGGCCCAGTTTGCAGAGTTTCCATGGTTCTTTTTCACAAAGCTTTGAGCACAACAAACTCAAAGCTTTGGCAAGGCCAGATTCCTTTAAGGATATCTGGGAAAGTTGTAAAAGAAAGTTTTTAGTAATTTGGGTAAACTTACCCTCAAAGAAAAGCACGATTGTTGGACCGCACAGATGGAAACTGACCACTTGTTTTTGGCTCCTCTTCACTTACTGGAAGACATTTTTATTGTGTCTGAAGTGAATAAGCAAAAGAACAATTGTGTGAACTTGTTTGTGGGACTTTCTTCCACAGATGAGTCAGAGTGTGAGTCAAAGCAAAAAAAAAAAAAGATCTCACAATATTTGAAGAAATGATGTCATCGCCTGTTTTTAATCTTAGACTTCTTATTCACAGGACAGTTGTTTCACCGTCCTCTTTTGCAGTTTTGATATATATTTCCGCGTGTGTGTGTTTGTAGTCGTCGGTGGACGAGATGATTGCCAGCACCGCCTACCTGGACCTTTTCCTGCGCAGCGTGTCGGAGACATCCCTCCTTAAAACCTTCCTGCGCTTCATCCTGCTGCATCGCCACGACAACGACACCATCCTGGACACGCTGCTCACACGCATCAGCAGCAATTCAAGGGTATAAAAAAATATGTGTGTTTGTGTGATAGAGCCTCAAGGCCATTGTATGAACTCGGTTGTGTGGGCGGTGCGTGGGCTGAGAACAAAAATTGATTGAAAGTGAATCCGGCAGAATACACAAGTATCTGTTTTTTCCAGAACAAACAAGAAGAGTAAATGTCATTAAGTCTGCCGCATCTATCAGTTGTGTTGTCTGTGGATGGGAAAACAATCAATTGTGAAATGAGTGTAAATAATCTTAAATTTCAGTTGCTCAGAGACAACCCTTACTGCTGTTGAGGGCAACAGTGGAAACAAAACAGAAAATAGGATTTCAGTTTTAAAGGAAAGCTGTGTTGTTGTTTTTTTTACAATTTCAGTATTATTTTTGTAAATTTGGCTGTCACTCACTCACATGGTAACATTTTAATATATGACAAAGCTACTGAGCACAGGATTGCCACGTCCTGGAAGACTGTTTAGCACTGTTTTATTAGAGGAACACACCTGGAGAATAAGAGGAAAAATTAAATTTGTCACATTTTTGGTAGATTGGTAGCCTGGAAATCCAGACCCAAATCTAGAAAGATTTAGGGTCTGGCTATGAGTAATGCAAATGGCCCAACTCGAGGGGCGGCACCAAGCATCCATTTGAAAATATTGCACGTAATTGGATAACACTACAACCAATCAGAACAATACATGGGGTGACATATCCAGAGCTTAACTACCAGTGGAGCTAACTGGTAGATTAGACTCTTGCCGTATCCGGTCGGCAAAACAGCAAAAACGTCCTTCTTGCAAAGGAAAGATTCGAGCACCGTCTTCTGTTCCTCTTTTAGAGAAAAAGCCAAGTCTAACTCGTTCATTGTAGCGGCCAAAGCCGTTTCAAACAACCAGTGTTCATCTGTAGCCATCTTGCAATGTTTACTGACTGATTCCGGACTTCGTCGTCGCAGCGCTGTCGTCATCTGTTTAGCTCGCCTCTGGCCCACCTATATCAGATACACCGATGTGATTGGTGCAGCTCGGCTCCAACGGCATGGGTAATGAGCATCATTACTGATTGCCATATTGACTCGCTGAGCAAATTTAAATTGTGCTCTCGTGAGAACTCTGGATTTCCAGGGTAGTAGATTGTGGAAAAATGACATAAATAAAGCTGAGTACTATGTTGCACCAACTGTACACAAGTTCAAACGTAGCCTAGTTACAACACAACTTACAGGGTTCCCGTGGATCCTTATTAAGTCTTAGTTGTTCCTCATCCGATGACGTGGTGCGTGCTGTTGCGTTCCAAAAGTTGTACTTGGTTTCTCAGACTGCAGGCGTCACTCGGACGTTTGAGCATTCCTGCTGCACTGAATTTTAGGGTGCAAAAAATGTGGCATGTGTAAAGCCCCTTAAAAGGCATTGAGTTCAATCTAAAAATATGGCCTTAATTTCTTAAATCAATTTTTCGTAGGTCTTAAAAAAAATAAAGACATATGAAGAGGGATTTTATGAATGAATGGAAAAGGTCATGTTTTATAGCAAAACAAATAATTGGGCAAAATTGTCCCTAACTCCAAGTATTTTTGTTTACAGTAAAATTGGTCTTAAATTTCATTTCAAGTGGCATTAAGAGGTCTTAAGCTGTAGGAATCCTACTTTAGGGTCACCTTAGGTCAAACTAAGGTAGAAGTTTACTCGCTGATAATATTTTAAGGGTTGCACCAGCTCTTGTTCAGCTTCACAATTTATTAGTAACACTAACGTTTCGGTCCAACAAGAGTGTTATGTTCAAAGACTTGACTGATATTTTCCAACGCACCTGCATCTGAGGCAGTTTTGATGAATCGTTAAGTGTGGACTTTACACCTTAAGTATAGTTGGTGTAATATACTGCTGGTTATTTAAATTTTAAAAAAAAAAATCCATCTTCTTGACTTGTGCAAATTGGCTTTCATGTGTACCGTCTCTCCAGATCACAGTTTTCTAACTAGTTTCCGCATGTGTGTGTGTTGCAGCTCTGCATGGTATCACTGAGTCTCTTCAGGACTCTTCTGTCCCTGAACTGTGAAGACGTCATGCTGCAGCTCATTCTCAGGTTTGTCTGCACATCTCAGCATGTCCTCCAAAGTGTTATATTTTTAATAGGCTTGTCTAAAATGCGAAATATTAATTGAGTAGTAAATATTTTCCTCCATACTCACAAACACACTATTCAGGTTAACTGAAGGGTAGTTTGTGTGTCACAAAGACACTGTTTGTGTTGTATTCCTGTCCTTCATCTGTTTTCAGATTAACTAATTGGGTCCTTTGAATGAGAGATTTTATTTTTCTGTGAAGAATATTAACATATTGGCAAAGCAACACACCAGTGTATCCTTGCAGATTGTTGGAAAAATCATACAAGGAGATAGTTTTGTTTTCCTCTGCCCCCAGTCACAGATAGGGAACCTGCTGTGCTCACATTTTTATATTTTTTAAGCATTTTGTAAACTTCCAAGGCCAGCTTTGCCTTTTTGTCTCCAGGACTGAAACAACTCGTTCTGCTGCAGACAACTTTGTATTTCTTGGTACTTTATAACCAGTACGATTGTAACTGCCAAGCATCACAGCATGATAGAATAGTCAACATTGCGGTACTGAAAATGACTGAATTTTTAAGTGGTTTGTTTGTGTGTGTGTGTTTGCTCCCAGGTATCTACTGCCCTGTACCCATGTAATGCTGAGTCAGCGTCGTGCCATCAGGGAGACTGACCTGTACGGAAAGTCGGCAGACAAGTTCCTGTCTCTGATCCCGGAGTGCTGCCGGCTGAACCCAGCGTCCTCTGCTGAGCGGGACGAGGACGGTGCATTCTGGGGTAAAGGTGAGCAACAAATCAAGTAAACATTGTTGTAATCATTAAGTGCAGTTTGGATATGTGAACACTTCTTAATCTGTTGTGTGGCAGAAATGAATAATTCAAGAGCAAAGATATAAATTTAAGTGCACTTTATCTCTCATGACACCTGCTGGGCTCCAGTTTTTTACAGTTATGTTTTTTAACCTTCTAAAGCCAGTAAATCATGACAGCATGTGAACTAATCAGTGTTTGCGACTGTATTTTGTCATCCTGCAGTGCTGAACAGTCCCAGCACAGAGTCTCCAGCCCCACCCAGACCCAGCACCCCATCCCGCTTAGCCTTCTTCATGCGCCAACAGAGCAGCGGATCAGGAGGAGGGGGTCCCTCTACCCCCACCAGTATGGAGCCGCTGCAGTCGGGTCCTTCCGGCTCCCACCCTCTGTCCCCTGACAGCCCGATGCACCAGCAGCAGACTAGCACAGAGTGTCTGGACTGGGATTCGGGTTACCTGGAGTACCTCAAAGACGCCCGGCGGGGCATCGAGCTTTGCTCCTGGGCCTGCCGCGACTGGTCGGCGCCCTATGATGGAGAAAACCCCTCCCCAAACGTGGCCCCTCCACCCCCACCTCCCCCTAGGTCCAACCCCTCCATGGCCATGTTCCCTGAGCACTTCTCTTTCCAGCAGGGAGGAAGCAGTAACACTCCTCCAGGCCAGCAGAGGGCGGCCATCGTGGCTGCGGCACGATCCGAGTGGAGCAGTTCGGAGCGGGACAGTGGAGAGTGGGACGTTACGATCGGCAAAAACAACTGCATCAGCCTCACACCACGCTCCAAGAAACGCAGCCTGCAGAGAGAAGAGCTCCTGCCAAAGCCTGTACCTCATCTCGTCCCCTCCTCCTCTTCTTCAGCCACACCTTTATCAACATCCCACCCCGCCTCGTCCCCAGCTCCTCACAACCCCACCTCTGCCATCACTGTTAGCTACCAGGCCATGTATAATGGAACAATGGGGCAGGGGGACGGGTGCTCAGACAATCAAGACAGAGGGCTGGAGGTAAAGAAAGTAAAGAGAGACTTGGGGGAGCAGCAGTATTTGGATGAAAATGCAAATCAAAATGGATCCCTTGTCAGCTGTCCCTCCCAAAGCTGCAGCGCTCTCCCACAGTCTATTTTTAGTAACAGTGAAATAAGTGATGCAAATTCACTTTGCTCTAACCAGATCTCCTCTCAGAGCCCTGTCACCCAGCCAACGTCTGACACCAAACTGCTGACCAGCGACACCTCAAACCCACACAGTGCATCCTCAGATCTTCCAGAAGCCAATCAGACGCAACAATCTGTAGAGAGTCTCATCCAGGAGCTGCTGGAGCAGGCGCCAGGAGAGCCACAGCTCCCCGGAGACGCCAACGGTCAGGGTATCAGCATCGAGGCCTTCACACAGGAGCTGAGGGAGCTGGAGGACCGGGTGAAGGAGCGCAGCAGAACAGCCTGCCAGCAGGAGGACACCGCCAGAGAGTCCCTGTCCTCTGAGCGGCAGGACGAGGAACAGCAGCTGTCCTCGGCCCTGGAGATGAAGCTGACAGGTGACGCAAAGGGAGACGGGCCTGTGGTGGGCCTCTGCAGTCCTGCCAGACCACTGAATCAGCCCACCTCTCAGCCGTACACAGGTGAGACTCACACTGTTGCTAGACATTATTATTTGCAGAGGGGCAGTTTAAAAGGTGGGATGAGTGTATTGGTTGTATTTTCTTTAAGGTATAACAGTATAAATAACTTAAAAACCTTTAAGTGCATGAGGGTGGAGCTGTGCAGTGGGTGATGGTGAGGGGCTGGTGCAGATGACAGACCAGGTGGTGTGGAGGTTAGTCTCAGGTGGGATAATGAAAGGCACCAAAAAGTTGATAGTATCATTTTAAACTAGGGCTGCCCCTTGAAAGATTTGAATTGTCAGTCGGAGACACCTTTCCTTTTTTCTCTCCACTAGTCTGTGTGCTGTTTAGTGTACTTCTGGGGATGTTTTGGTCCCCAGATTTTGCTGCAGAGTGGGAACTCTTAATTTTCACACTACTCCTTGGTACAGACAGCTGCAGACGTGATGCAGTGGCACAGGAGAGGAGCAACTTTGCACCATAAGGCTTTGACATAACATTATCTTTTCTCTTTGGTTGAGTATGCATAGTAAACGACAAAATCTGTTTCAATTCACATAATTCTGAGTCGGGTACAGCCTTATTTTACAGTGCAGTTTACTACCTGTACTCTCTTTCAGCTGACTCAAATTATGCCTGAGTGCAATATTGCAGTCTCTCGCAATGTGTTTATCACGCAACTTGACATTGCGATGTCAATAAAAAACAATATATTGAGCAGCCCTAGTTGTAAGTAACAACAGCTGCTGACGATAGTGTTGCTTGCCTTGGGTTACCTGCTTATCTTAGCAACCGTCAGCACACACGTTGACCTCTTCAATAAGTCGTGGTGAGTGTGGTGCCACCGGCAGATTTTATCGCCCCACTGCTTAAGCTGCTTACACATATAAAAGGTAGTCCTCCTGAGTACCAGCTTCATGTCTCAAAAGCACCTGAATAACATCTCTAGCAGCAGTATTGACACCAAGACTGAACAGTTGCTCTTCTTTGTGATAACACTTATGTATGTGCACTGTTTTTCAATAAATCAGTGCTCAGTTCATAAGGAATAGATTAGTTTATTCTCGCGTCAGTGGCAGGTTCACTGTCCCCATCTAACCTCTACAAGCTGTTAAAGCACCCTGCTGCCTATTTTTTCACAGCTTGTCAGCCTCTACGCCACATCTCTTATTTAAAAAAGGTGTCAAAGACACCTCTGATTTCATCCTTGGTTCATTTGCATGCAGCTGAGCTACCGTTGCGTATTGCGTCTTTACATCCAATGATCCGTCAGTCTTTCTCTGTGCAGGTCCGTTCATGGTGGTTCTGTTTGCCAAGCTGGAGAACATGCTCCAAAACTCGCTGTACGTCAACATCCTGCTCACGGGCATCGTGGCCCAGCTGGCCTGCTATCCTCAGCCGCTCCTACGCTCCTTCCTGCTCAACACCAACATGGTCTTCCAGCCCAGCGTCAAGTCACTGATCCAGGTACACTGCGCCATACGAAACTTGTCACATATATACCCAGGAATGCTCTCCATGCTCTCTCCTGAACTGAAGTGAATTATATATCTGATCCAGCAGCTCAGCACATACTTGAGAAGATAGTCTCTATATTTCTACTTGAAGTGGTGACAGTTTTTCGTCTCCTGTCTGTAGGCATAGTTGTCCACTTCCAGCCCACCTCACTTCTGTGATAGCTTCTGTTCCAAAAGCTTCAGGCCCACAGCGCATTTGCATAGTTTCTTTTTCATACTCCATTTCTGTCCACATTCTAAAATACTGTAAATGAATGACTAATACTGTGTTAGGCATTACGAAGTAACAGCACTTCCTTCTTTTTCTGATCAAGTAATCGACAAATACAAGCTGCCTTTGAAGATTAATGAAGCTTTCCACCCTCTGGCTCACCTCAGGTTCTAGGTTCTGTGAAGAACCGCATTGAGGCATTCGCAGCCTCTCATGAAGACTTCCCTGCCATGCTGAAGAAAGCTCAGCAGTACCTGGTGGCCCGAGGCAAAGTGGACTGGTCAGACTCGCCTGCGGCAGTTCCTACCCTGCGGCGCTCTGATTCATTAGGTGAGCATGGACACAGGAGGAGAGTCAGTCAAACAAGTATTTCACTGGTTGAAAGATGGTCTCGTCAGAAATCTAGGTCATCTATGGAGCAGAAAGACAAAAATACTTTTGAAATTGGTTCTTTATAACCAGAGAAAACAGAGAATAAGGCTTGTGGCAATCGCTTTTGTTCAAGAGGTAGAAAATTGACAACAACCAGAATGCACTATGCCACACCAGACCAATAAACACGCCTGGCAGGTGACGTAATGCGAGACTGTCTGTTTCAAGCAGGAAACAATATGATATAAAATTACAGTTAAACAGGAAGCTGAAATGTATCTCTAAAGACAGTTTAGGTGAGAAAGGTTTGGTCTGAGTTTGAGAGACAGAGACAGGTCTCTCTCTTGATCTGCTTCTGCGGTGGCAAGCATATGAAATTGCGGAAGTACAATCTGTAGCTTGAGCAACGGCCCGATAGCCATCAAAAATATGTGAGCTGAAAGATGAGCAGGGAGATCTGGCCGCTGGCAAGATGGTGGGACGTGTAAAATAGTTAATTTACACACATTCCCCATAAGATATTGGCAAAGTATCTCTTCAAAATCTGACTTGATAATTCGCTCTCTTTATTTCCACTGGAAAATATTCATGTAACAAGTTATTTAAAACTCAAATAAACTCAAACTCAAGGTCCACTCAGCTGCCTTTTTTTATTTTAACAGAGCCTTCAGCCATGTTATTAATCACTGGAAAGACCTACTTAATTGACCCTGAGTTCAGAATAATTCTTGTTAGCACTGTGCTGACCTGTAAACTTGACATTTTCTTTTTCCAGTGAAGAGTCGTAAGCCATCTCTCGGAGACCTGATCCTTCGTCACACCAACAGCCCGACCCGGGCTCGACACGCTGCTCAGCTGGCCCTTGCACACGTACGAGACGGCGGCCAATCACTGCACAGCGCTCTGTTCAGGGGCAGTGGAGGCGGAGGGGCCTCTGGCCTGGAGAAGCAAGCTGAGGCGCTGCGAGTGAAGAACGCCGTCTACTGTTCCGTTATCTTCTGTGAGTTCCTCAAGGAGCTGGCTGCGCTGGCTCAAGAGCACGCCGTCTCTCTGCCTTTCCCTCAAAGCCAGGAGGCAGAGGAATAGACATCGAACTCCTCAAATCTAGCTCTTAGCCTCCGTTTCTTTTTGATTAGGCTGTAAAAAGAGTTCTATAGGATTCCCCCATCACCAGAGGACAGACTGGAGCACTGAGACTTTTCTGTCACTGAAGTGGGTCGTCTGTAATGAGCGAGATGAAAACGGTGTCATTTTTGTACCAAAATCATTATAGGATACCTATAGGACTGGAACGATTTTCCTCATCTGTAAACTTATATGATATTGTGCATATCATGTATTATATTTACATTCTATACACAGAAGATCTCAGTAAACGCTTGAGATTTAGGAGCTTGTACATACACATACCATGTCATGGTATAACGTGACACAGTAAAGCCACAGTTAGGTGCACATGTTGGTGCTAGTCTCTTATGTTTTAAGTTGAAAGGGTGCTCTCAGGCGGCACAGAGGAGAAGAAGGTTTTATCCCAACAAAATTTTAATGGATGAAATACATGGGGCACGGACGCAGGGTGATGCGTGTGCTGCAGCAAAGCGTGTCTGTTGTAATCAACTGAAGCTGCTACACTGACCAAGTGCTGCTCGTCTAAATTCTTACATAGCATGTCTTTTTTTTCCCAATGCATGACTCCGCGGTCCTCCAGGTAAAAACTACACCGAACTGTGTATACAGTCTGTTTAAAAATGATCATACCTCATTGTATCTGAGGCAATGCGAGCAGAGCAACCTTGTGGGTGTTTTTACATTTCACATTCAAATAAGTCGAATCAATTCATCCTGTAGTGAAAACGATCCAGTTCATTTTTTCAGCACCAGTTGATTTAGCCTACGCGTTCCAGACCCCCCATAACCAACTGCATTATCACTTGGCAAAACTCAGTAAAGCTGGCAGCAACCACACGCCACAAAAATGGAGTCTGTGTAGCAGGTAAGAAACCCCACTGTGCTCCGCCTACGTGACACGTCGCATCCGTGCCCCTTGTATTTCAGCCGTGACAAACACCAAAAATAGTTTGGCAGGAAAACATTTAAGGTGTAGGCAACCA
Organism: Epinephelus awoara; assembly: GCA_035609425.1. NCBI lineage: Eukaryota > Metazoa > Chordata > Actinopteri > Perciformes > Serranidae > Epinephelus > Epinephelus awoara. The sequence continues at coordinate 30,519,268 of CM069307.1, forward strand.
CCAAGTGATCCAATCAGCTTCGGTCGCCTCTGTACGACAAGCTCGTGTTGGTTTAGTCCTCTATCAAGGACTGGCCAAAAGAGAAAGCTCACAGAGAAACAGTAAGGTGTTCTGAGGAGCATCTCAAGTGTCCATTTTATTTTTGAAAAGGCTGCAAAGACTAGTCATCAATGAACGCGATGAAAACTGGAACCCACAGGTGAGGGAGCGTGCCACTTTCTCTCCTGTGAATCAGCACGGCCACCACAAACGTACTGGAAGAAACTTTGGGTAACGAATGCCATTTTTTACTATATTTTGTTTTAAACGTGTTTGTGTTTTGCATTTGCACCATTTTCTAGACATATCAGCAGCGCGTGGGAGCAGGTGTGTCGATTTGTATGTGAGGTTTATTTTAACAAATGACTCCTTTTCCAAAAAGGTGACGCCAACTCTTTAGGCCATCAGTAAGCCATTCACCTGTTGCCATGAAAGAGGCTGTGGGATTGAAAAGGCAGCACTGCTTTACAATTCATACCTTTTGTGTGTCACTTAGTCTTTAAAAGACCTGAGAGTCTGCCAGAAAAAGGCAAGAAGGGAAGGATTTTTTTTTTTCCTAGGGAGCGTTGGCATGATTTTCATTTACTCTGAACTGACATTTTGAAGAAAGGTCCTCGTGAGGCATTCACTGACTTTTATTTAAACAGACCTTTGTTTGTGAGCTAAAATTGAAGCTTGTGGAAGCAACTCAATTTCAGTTTTTCCATTTTTTTGTTTTAGTTATCTTCAACACATCGTCTCTTTCGGGTGAGACAGGCCAAACTGAACATAGAAATGTTCATCTTGGAACTTAACATGCTGCTATTTTATAACACTAACACCCATTTTTATTAGTGTCATAGCTACTATCTCATTTCATTGTTAGGTACCAAGTATAAATGTGCATGTGAGGATGTGCCAGAGTCAGTGCCAGAGTTGTGATCGGCGTTTGTTTATTTTATTGTGTCTGAGGTTGAATGAAGTCGTGGCCACACAGTGTTAAAAGCATTTGCCGAGATGAAATTCTCTTTCAACATTTTGATTTTTTCCTTAATGTTCAGCAGCCTTTTGAGGCTTCATGGCCTTGTCCACATCAGCACCAGTATATTTGAAAATGTAGCTTTTCCTATGTGTCCACACACAAACTGTGTCTGAAACCTGATCTTTTGCAAAACTCCGTCCAGGGTGAAGATTTCGTCATTTTCATTGTCACAGAGTAGACAGGAAACGGAGGGAATTTTTGGCTTGAGATAGTAGGGTAAGCTTTTGCCTTTGTGAGGTGTCACAAATGAAGCGGTATTTCATTCAATGGCGAGGGTGATCAAATAGTGCTGGTTCCTGACTTTTTTCTATGTTTTCACATATCAGTTGCTCATCCACTATAGTGAGAAACAGAGGTGTCAGAATACACTATGGAGGACACTGCTCAGGATGGCCTTCCAGAAATATCTTTTTCTTTGTGTTTTTTTGTTGTTGTCGTCTTCTTCCTGATTGTCTTCATTGTTTTCTTCTTTGTCCTTTGCTACTTCGCAGTTTCATCTTCTTCGTTTTCTTTGTCTTCTTCATTGTCTTTTGTTGTCGTCTTCTTCTTTGTCGTCGTCTTTGTTGTCTTCTTTGTTGTCGTCGTCTTTGTCGTCTTCTTCATTGTCTTCTTTATTGTCGTCATCTACTTTGCTGTCGTCGTCTTCTTTGTCGTTGTCTTCTTTGTTGTCGTTATATTCTTTGTGTTCTTCCTGATTATCCTCGTTGTCTTCTTCGTTGTTGTCTTCTTTGTCTTTTTCTTTGCTGTCGTCGTCTTCTTCATTGTCTGTGTCTTCTTCCTCATTCTTTGTTGTCATCTTCTTTGTTGTCGTCTTCCTCTGTCATTTTCTCCTTTGTTGTCCTCTTGGTCTTCTTTGTTGTCTTGTTTGTTATTGTCTTCTGCTTCTTCGTTGTTGTGGTCTCCATCGTCTTATTCGTTTTCTTCTTTGCGTGGCTTTACGGTTATGGTTATATCACCGTCTGTTGGTTTTGGCATGCTCTTGACAGCGCCTCCATTTTGTTTTGCGACAGAGATTCTTTGTTGTCATCGTTTTCGTTGTCTTCTTCCTCATTGTTGTCCTTCTCTTTGTCGTCTTCTTCATTGTTGTCGTGTTCTTTGTTGCCTTCTCCTTCATTGTCATCTTCTTGATTTTCTTCTTCTTTGTTTGGCTTTAGGGTTACGTTTATATTGCCGCCTGTTGGTTTGGCATGCTCTTGAAGCCGCCTTAATTGTTTGGCGTTTTTTTGAGCATGAAGGAGGGAAAACCCCTGTTTACAAAAATACACGTCTGTGTGGACAAGGCCTAAAGTGTTCCATGTTAGTAATTTATTTTATAGGATGGTAATGCTTTATTTTATAGGCCCATAGTTTCTTAATTATTTTGTAGTTCTTTTCTGTAAACGCCTCAGGAAAATATGAGGAAAATAATTAAGAAATTAAGAGCCCGTAAAATGAAGCACTACTTGTATGACTGCTTGTGAAGTTATGACCCAGCTTTTTGTGAATTCATGTGGTTTTCTGCACATACTAGCCATTCTCTCTCAACTTTTAGCAGTGGAGAAGCTGCTAAAAGTGCCTGCCATCTTGCAGAGTCTTAATCTTTGGAATTGAACACCACATCATTTTTTTGACAACCGTTTCATCCAAACAAGTTAAGGCCTTTTCAACTTGTCAAAGCCATATCCATGGTCGTCACATTTGTAAACGTAGTACGTCATCACTGCTGTAAACCACTTTTCTATGGAATTTCTAGACACATTTCGTAACACCCCCACTTTTAATACCATTAGTTAAGAGTTTCTGCATGCCAATTTAGGCCAGGTTTATAATTAAATAATAAATAGTGTAGAGTAAGTTTTCTTTGGTTTGTGCAATAGTGCTGAGCTTAAATTAGCTTCAATGCAGTAGGTTTTAGTGATTAGTGAGTCATCCCGGTGCCTGAGATCAGCGATGGCAAAGAAGACATTTCACACTGAATGTTTGCTCTAAGTTAATTTAATTGGTAGAAAAGGCACTTCTGTATTTTACCCACTGCCATCTGTCCATCCTTCTGTTCACCTAGTCTGATTAATGTTTCCCTTGCACAGTAAAAAAAAAAAAAAAAAAAAAGGCCAGAGGGTCTCATTCCACACCAGGTTCCTGTGCTTTTACACTCAAGATTGTGTTTTTTAACTATTTTTATAAACAGTTCAGTTGAAGATAGGTCGTATTTTCTCAGTACGTTCACTTACTTGGTCAGTCTCATTGTAACTCAGCAGTTTGAGTCAGTTATCTGTATTCCTGTGATATATTCATGACACCAAAGACAATCTCTCTCTGACAATACTGAAACTCCCAGTGTCTCTGTTAAAGCAATCAGGCAGTTTCATGGCACACAATCTATAATTAACAACAATAAAAGCTCGGACACACCAAACCAACATCCAAGAACTAGCGGTGACGTAGGCCGACTGTTGCGTCACCTTGTGTCACCTGTGTCTCGGCCAAAAAACTGCACTTAAACACACCATAAAGACTACAGCCAACAGCCAACTTGTATGTACAGTCTGCGCCTGCGTGAAAGGAAATAATTCTTCATACCAGCAGGCAGTGGTAGTCTGTAGTCGTCATTCAAAAAGGGAAACAAGAAGACAGACAAGATGAATTCAAGATGCTAGTTAGCCAGTTAGCACATTAACAACACAACCCCTCTTGAAAGAACAAATTATATTTACTAGGCCCTAGGGAACAACTACACAAACAGTGCCTGCTAAAGAGTTCAATGGCTAAAACATTATTTTACCTAATGTTTGTTTCAATACCACAACGTCTTGACTTTAGCTGTTAGCTTTCCTAGCTCTTCACGTGCACTGAGCAAAACTGCCAATCACAGTGATTTCTCTCCCCACCGGGCTACAATGGTTCCAACACTGAATCAACATGCTGAATCTACCAAACAAACAAACAAACAAACAAAAAAGGGCAACAAGGGCCGACTAGTGCCAACGGTGCTGGACACACCGCAAACACTAAAGTGACAGCCACTCACCAATAGCTCGACATTGACAACAGCTGACAATGGGTTTGGTGTGTCAGGGATTTTATTCACATCGTACTTTTTAAATGTTGAAGGTACTTGCAAATAACCCCACAAAAAAGGTGCCAATACCTATGGTAACACAGTTACAGTAAAAGCTAAATACAAGGAAAAGGTTAAAGAACAGAAAACCTGATAACCTGTAAAAATGAGACCAAAGCTGTAACGAACTGGAGACGTTTACCAGCTGGAGCTTATTGGACAGGACCAGGTGTGTTTTTGAGACTCAGCTGTAATTAAAAAAGGGAGCTGCTCAGTAACCCTGAGATGCAAAACTTGGCATTGGTCCTATGTGACTGCATTTTTTCCTGATCTGGGATTTTAGCCCATGCACCTGTCCACACTTCCTGCAGTCATTTTTCACTGCTTAGTGTTCATATTTTCTCCCCAATATTTACTTGTATTTAATTTTTAAGAATACAAAGACATAGATGTGACAGAGTTTGTAAGGGGGCGTTTTATAAGGGATTATTTCCTACCAGGGACTTTGACTTCTTCCTGGCGTTGTCAGATGACACACCGTAAGCAGAGCTTAATTTAGTGCAGCGCTGATTTGGAAAAAGAAAAATCTCAAGTTTGTCAGATATAATGGAGGCTGTGTGGTTACTGTGATGGATAACCTAGCTTTATGGAAGTTGTTTTTCACACTCCAAGAGAATGAACGGCAGCAAATGGCTTCCTGTGCTGGTAGGAAGGTGAGCCCTCCAACTGTTCAGGCACCAGTTGGGATTGTGGACAGGGGGACAGCCTGTTAAAGACACAAACCAATACTGTTTTAAATTATTTAAACTGACATTTGAGAAAGGGATTTTGGTTTTTGATATGCAGCAACAACCAGGGCTGGACGCTGAAGCCAACACAGAAATGTCTCTGACTGCAGTTCCTTAAATGGCCAACAAAGATTGTAATGAAGTGACGCAGATTAAAGAACTCTTATAAACAGTTAGCAGTGCTCAGACTGCAGGAGTTTTGGCCTGATTTATCCCAGATTCACCCTTCGCGACACTCAGAGGAGAAATCTGGTCTGGGACTTTGGTTGGTACCGATGCTCAGCTCAGATCAGCTGGTGATGTGAGACGTTTAGAGATCCAGTTTGAACTGCTCACAGACTCATCGTCGCCGCCCTAATAATCTGAAACATGTTTGATAATTAGGATTTAAAATCTGGATGATTACCGTTATGATTATATCAGAAAAAAAAGCGGCTGATGGTGTTACCAAGCAACAAAAAACATTGAAACCCTTGAGGCTAACATTAGCTAGCATACTACTGTTGTTAGACAATAAAACTGACAGTTGAAAGTCAAGTCACTGCTAGTTCTCACTAAAGAATAGACAACCTGTGTTGTCCCGCATCTCCCAAACCATTGTCTTGCCCAGACTCATTTAATGTTCTGCTTTTGTCTTTTCTCACTGCAAAGCAATCGCACCAAGTCACGCCATTTTGTTAACATCTGCTTTCCCATGAGATTAGAGAAGAACATTGTAAAGTTTTCACCTTTTGTGTGTGAAGCACAAAAACTGGTTAGGATTTAAAAACTCCTGTAGTCTGAGCCTGGTTAAAGTAAAGGTCTTGTAAATGTGTTGGCTTGATAAACAGGGGTCTCGGCAGTGGTGGTTGCTGTTCCTTTGTCTCACCTCAGCTCTACTCAGACAATTTATTTGCTTGATAAAAATTTTATTTTCTGACTATGTAAACTTACAAACATGGTGGTGAGTGTTAAACCCAAAGCTAAGCTTGAGAACATGTTGTGGGGTTTTTGTTTTTTGGTTGTTTTGTTTCTTTTATTATTTGTACTTGAACACTACAATTAATCTGTCAACGAGTTAAAAATAGAATCTTTCAGATGCTTCAAATTCACTGTTGTTTAGTTGAGGTTAAATTCAGAGCATGTTCTGTTTTATATATTAAAGGGTTAATGCAAACACACTGCAAACAGCAAGCCAAAGTGTCACAAAGACTTTCATTTTAATTGGAGTTATAGCACGTTATGTTGCTTCAGGATGGGTAATGACTGGCTGTTCATAGCCCCAACAAGGTTTCAACTTTGCAACATATTCCAGTTTCAGATGCGCCTACGGTAACATTTTATTTCTGCAATTGATTTGTACTGTACGACGTTAACAAGTGAAACACTTTTGGCTGTTTAGCTTTGAAAATATATTGTTCGCCTAAAGGGACTTGGTTGCTGATTAGAATTTGTTTTCACAGCTGATTTCTTAACACAAACTGTACACGTTTGAAATTGATTTTCATGTGTTGATTTGTAATGCTTATTACTCTCACACTTCCTTCTTTATTTGAAAAGCTACGACTTTTCCTCCCTGACTGATTTCTCCCCTGTGATCTATGCAAAACATGCTCTGGCGTCCCCCGTTTGAGGCTGAAAGATGATGTGGACTGATTTAATGTGTAAATACTGTACAAAAGAAGCAATGGGTCAAAAATGCAGAGGTATGTGAAATAACCAACAGGAAAGAATGAAAATCATGCTAAAAATAATGTAATGATGAATGTTGTCAGAAATATTTTTCTATATTTTGAAATCATTAGAAAAAAGGACAAAAATACAAAGTGGGAAAAGCTGTCAGAAGAACACTACAAAGGGAATGTTTTTATTAATTTATAAATTCTTTGCCTAGCAATACTGCATTTGTCCTGGTGTCTTTTCTTTGTCATCTTGTGACTGTATGAACTGGATTAAACTCATTAGGAGATATTCTACTGGGGAGCTATTGTATGTAGTGCACATCATGCACCACCAGAGGTCAGTCACCTGGTGAAACAAGCAGCTGAGTTGAGAAACATGGCGACTGCACTGGGTGGGAATGAAGTTGAAGGCCTATAAAATACAGCAGGGAAAACAGCAGGTTTTCACATCTGACTGTGAATTGACCCTTCGCTAAGCCCCGCCCCTGGACACAGACTGGCCAATCACAACATAGCATCAGGCCGGCTCAGACCAGGGTCCGACAACAACACAGCTGTGCTCCATTGACTCTAATGCAGTTTCAGATTTCCTTCATTTTCAGGCTGGTGTTGTGGATTTGAAGCTAAATGTTGTTCCTGGGGCACGTCGTGTATTAATGATACTCGTTACCTGGAGATGTTGGAAAAAGATATACGTTTCTTCCCTGTTCCAAAACCAAAATCAAACCTTGAAAAGTGTAGGGTTAGCTAGCTAGCTACTGAAGATATAGCCTACTGAATGTATACACATGCTGCTTTTGCTTTTTAATGATTTTAACAGTGAAACAAAGACCAACCGGCCAGCAGCAGCACGGGGGTGAAGCCAAACAGCGTTCATCTGCACACACTGTGATGCCACACAGCTGGTTTAATATCAGCAAAGTTTCCCTTTATATTCATTGTCTTGTGTGGCGATCAGCAGTGATGTGGTGGTTCACTTTTACACTGTGATCTGTAGCCTATAGTTCGGCTTTAGCTTCTAACTATCTTTGTCTTTTTAACCTGTTGTTGCTGCTGAGTCAGTTTGACATCCTGGATATATCCTTCAAACACAGACTGTAGACCCCTCTGTCTGCTTCTCTCTGGAATCACTGGTTCATTTTTCCAAAAATATAATATTTTATCAGGGAGTGCAGTTAGTTACAGTGTGGGCTCCATGCTAACTCTGACAGCTTGTTGGACCATCGCAAAGGGGCGGGGCTTAGCAAAAGGTCAATTAAGGGTTTATTTCAACCGAACCAGAGTTGGTGACTGTTGGAACAGCAGACTAACTAACGAAAACAGCTAACAACTCAAACTTAGACAATTTTGATGAGTTTTATTTTGCTGAATTTTGTTTCACGCTGAGTTCACAAGACAATTAAGCTAACTTTAGTGTTAGTTTGGTGAAAGAGAGAAACTTGAAATGAGAAGGTGTGTACTTGTATTTCACTGTTCAATGTGGAAAACGGGTGCAAGAATACAAACTTTTTTGCGGAACATAGCACACACAAATACTGTCATGTACCATATACACTGGTGACATTTCAGAAAGGTATGAGGATTAAAAAAAAAAAAACAAGGCTACTCCAGTAGTGTCAAACAGTGTGACCACTCACCACAGAATATGTATGGAGTTAACATAGACAGAAGTGAGATGAAACTATTCAGTATTTAACAAGAAAAACAAGGAGAAAAAAATAGACAGTCTAACAGAAATAAACATCATTGTGTTTATTGTCTGGTGCTGTTGGGAACCACTGTGAAAAAAGATAGGATAACATTCCTAACCAGTAAGCTTGTTGACATGCTCACTGCACAAACACTTAGCAGTGCACATTTATTATTTATCCATTTGGGGAGCTGGAGCTCATCCCAGCGTGTATCGTGCATGTTTACCTGCACACTAGTATCTCAATTTCAGGTTTTTGTAGTATCACGTTGATACATTTACACACCCTGGTTTCAGAGCCCTGAAGAAGAAGTCCATATCGCCATTATTTGTCTTTGTCTGCCGCATGAGCAGGTGAATTTTTGACTCCAGGTTTCAAATTCAGCAAAATATATAATAATAGACGATGTAATGATGTCTTGACACCGGTAATGTGGTGATGAATTAATAATTCTCATCACTCTTGTTCTCCTCTTCCATTACTGGTGAAGAGATGGGGAAGAAAACAGCAGAGTGATAAATTGCAGCAGTGTCCAGGCAACGGTAAACCAGAGTGAGTTCATCTTCAACTGCTGAGAGAGTCTGTACAGAAATGTCAGAGACGCTGGATGTCGAGGAGTCGAAGAAAACACACTTGCACTCATGCACTTACAATCAGAAACCTGGAGAATGTCTACAACGAAAACTATAAGTCCTCCAGGGTTGAGTTAGAAAAATAATTGATGGCGGTCCACATGTACTTCAACATTTCAATATCCTGGACAAATGGGAGAAATTTCGGTCAAATATGTATTTATTGAGCTTAAAAACAACTGATAGGCAGGGTATATTTCTTCCACTTTCAGCCTACATATTCTCTGATAAAACAGAATAAAAACTATTTACAAAAAAAATGTGTAGACCTTTCTGGCTCATAACATTTCAATTACTGTGTACTGCTGCTGTCTTGAAATGAAATAATTTCTGTTCACTGCAGGCCTTTCCTCCTACAAATGAACATTATTTTTTCTTCACAGAGGGATATGTGGAAATTTAATTTCAGCCTATTTTAATACAATTCAAATTGTGTTGCTTAGCGGGACTTATTTTCACCGTTCTTTCTGGCTGGAGAAATTTAAATATTCCCGACTTCAACAGATTTCCCGTCAAAAACTGTTAATTACTACGTAACAGAAACCCTGGAGAAACCAATTACCAAAAAACTTGCAACCACTTTGATAAACGTTTTATGACATTTTTAATTGTGGCTTCTCCAATGAGAGGATTTGGTGCTTTTCTGTGTTTTATATCATAAATTTAATATCTAAGACTGTTGGTCTTATGAAACAAAAAGCAAATTCATATCATCACTGAGGGTGCTGCAACATCATAACTGGGTTTCTCTTCATTTTCTGAAACTGTACAGACCAAATGATTAATGAAGGTAATAATTAGGAGATTAATTGATAATAATAATCATTATCTGTAGCTTCATGTTAGAATCATGTTTACAGGATTACATTTAAACTGACTGTGAATTTCAATACCCATACTATACTATATAGTATGGCAGATGAAGAATTAAGTATGTTTCAATACATAATATGTCAAATGCAGTATGCCAAAAATACAAGGATGTTCTACTACATCCGGTCTGATTTTGAGCTATTCTGACCCACAACCCGTTGTGAGCCTACGTCACATCGACTGCGCCGCAAACAGATGACAGTTGACTGACAGCTGTCAGAAGTCGTAATGATGGATGACAGCACATTCAAGTAACCTGTCGAATAGTAATAGGAATATTAAATGTTTAAGTGAACAAAATAATCATAAATATTACAAACAACAACAGGACATGAAAGAGAGCTGCAGATGTAATTTCACTGTGGTGAATATAATATGTTCAATATCCTCTGGTTGATCTCTCTGACTAACTCGGTAAGTGGCGTTTTTCTTTAATCACCAAGATAACGGACATAAAAGTAAAAGGATCAAAGTTCAGAGACAGTAGTAGGCTATGTCCTGATTGTGTGCATACTGCATGCAACAGTACGTACTTTAAGGGCAGCTGCAAGACCTACTAGCAGTAAAAAGAAAAAGTTTGTGATTCCAAACGCACCCTAAGACTCATGATCAGCATGAAAATGTGCACAAAAACATACTCAGTAAGACACCTTGGGCTGGTCGCTACTGGAGCTGAAATAATGAACCAATTAGCCAAGTCAACGGAAATTAATCTGCAACAATTCTGATTATGATCAGGTAATCATAAAAGTAATTCTTAAAGTTAACTGGTTCCAGCCTCTCAAATGTGAGTATTTACTGGTTTTCTTTGATGGTAAACTAAAAGTCTTGATGTTGTGATGTCTCAAAATATCCCAAAAACCCAGAGTCTGGGAATTTATGTTGGCCATTTTTCACTATTCAACTGAGACAACAAGCTGTAGATTAGCTGAGAGTGTAAATGACTGTCAGTTGCAGCCCTGGTCAAAACATTACAGAAACATGGCTGAGAGCTTATGAAGTCAGAGCAGAAATAACTGGCTCAAATCCAGAGCTGAGTTGGTGCCAAAACACGAAGACAGCATACGAACAGACCCACAAACGCAACCTGTAATACGGATGGTCAAGTAAACATCTACAATCAACCATCGCTGGAAAACTTCATCATACAGCACATGTACACAAAAGCTCATCTTCGTGTTTCACTACAAAGCAGTACTCGTTCTTTAAGTGGTTCGTGATCAATACATTCGCTCCCTGATCTGAATCTTTATTATACACAGTGGTATTCTCTAAAACACAACAGCAGGACACCGTGTAAACCATAAAGTACACAGCATGAGGACCAAGAAAAGATGCACATACTGACTTTGCATACAGAGGAAACTGGAGTCGGCTTGGTGGTCTCCTAGCAACAGGCAACAAAAGAGGAAGCAGCACAGAAGGAGGACCAGAGGTGGATGTGGGGAGATGTGGTGAAGAGGAGCAGAGCATGGGGTTGTAGCAGTGTTGGTACCTGACTACAGGTAAGACACAGTGATCAACTTGTTTATTATTTTTGTTTAACATTAATCTGGTTTCAGTACATTTATTATTAAGTACAATTTGACTGAGTAACCATTGATTTCATCTCTATTTTGTGTGTAAATGCAAAAAGGTGCTTTTTTTAAAAACAATATTACAACATCTTCTGAGTACTTCTTAAGTTTAGTCTTATTTTTTGAGACAGCACGTAGCATTAACTCTAGTTTTAAGACTGACTGTTTTGCTAATGTGACCCAGTTATCCCAAGGCACTCACAAGATGAGCAACTGGACCTTCCTCATCAATAATGTAGTTTGGTAATGTGAGTAGAAACATGGTCTGGTGACACAAAGAGATGGGACTGGCACAGTGCCTCACACATCACTTATTCCTAACATAAATAACTTTGCTGGCACTGGTGGTGGAAGGAAAACTCAAAATACATTCCTTAAATGCAAGTAGCTCCATCTGGGGGTGAAAAAACCCCAAAACTGAATAAATTCTTGATGAATTTAAGTCATAGACAACCACATTTAACGACAGCAGAACTATATCAAAACATCTGTTTACAGACTCTCACAAGTTGTGCTGTATAATCCAGGTCTCATTCATCCAGCTGTATGCTCAGTACTTCCCGAAAAGACAGCCTGTTCCAACTGAACTGAACCAGCCCTCTAAAAGTGCTGTTCACCTAACCTGTGCCTTGTGAGCACAAATCGCTCCAGGTTCACTCTGCTCTCTGCCATTGTATTTAGCCCTCTAGATCACATGCTGTTGCACGGGGACACTTGAAAAAATGGATGAAACCATGTTGGCCTTAACGCTTACAAGGACACAGGACGAGGAGTGGTTTGGTCAACGGAAGATAGATGTGGAATCTAGAACACATCAAACAGCAACCGTCTACAGCACAGAAACACTAATGTTCTCCTCCAAATTTAAGTTCATCTGAAAGCCAGGAGCTTCATAACTGCATTGCAGTGTCACATCAAAGTCAAAACAAAACTATGTCATATATGTATGTATATATATATATATATATATATATATATATATACATATATATAGTGTGACCAGAAAGAGAACTGAGTCCTCTTTGAAATGAACTGACAGTGTGAATACTAAAAAAACTAATTTCCTTAACTGTTGGTCCACGTTTTGCTCCACTTTAAGAGGACTGAGTTCGGTTTATTTAAAAGGACTATATGTAGAAACCTCCTAAAAGTGAAACTTATCTGTGCTCTCTTCAAAGCCAGACTCCAATTGACAAAAGCAGTAACTTGTTGGGAGGTGCTGGTCTACCACTGCCTAGATCAGTTAGTTTGCTTGAGCTATTGTGTGATGAGGTTAGTTTGGATTCACTAAAGTCACAAAACAACTCAAACAAACTAACTGATGGAGTCTGGCTTTACAGGGAGCTTAGGTAACTTTCACCTGTAGCTCAGGTTCCTGTCGGAAAGGGCTGCCTGTTTGGGAGGTACTGAACATACGACTGGATAAATGAGACTTTACAGCTTGAGTTGTGTGAGAGTTTTTCAACAAATCTGATATTGATATAGTTTTGCTGTTGTTACACACGGTCGACTGTGACTTCAGTTCATCAAGAATTTTCGCAGTTCTTGGTTTCCTCATTATCCTGTGGAGGCATGTGAGAAAAATAATGTTCTCTTCACAAATTCAACATAACACAGGGTGAGTAATTGATATACAAATGGTCTTTGGGGGAGGTGAAGTATTCCTTTACATAACATTTACCACAGCAAGTAAACTTACAGTGGGCTCCTTAAACTATTCATACCCCTGATACAAATGCCACACTGAGTCAAATGTGTTGAACACACTCCCTCAACAACTACATCGACAGCTTCTTAGTATGACATAAATCTAGTGAGGGAAAATAAATAACCTTTATTCACCGCCAAAGTGAAACACACCAGTTTGGACTCAGTGACACTGCTCCAGTCTGTACAGGCAGAGCCTCAGGGAGCTCATGGCTCATCCTGCCCCTGAACATTCCCAGGAAACACCCCAGATCCAGGTAACCATGCTCACGCCCAACTCGGGAGATTTCCCACGCTTCAAACAACCATTACCCCTTTGTAAAATGCCCTTCAGCCTTCTTTACTGTAAACTGAATCAACAAAAACACAGTTACACAATGAGCTAAAAACGAAAAACACTAAAAGGTCCAGACATACCCATAAGGAGACTTTCAGCACAGTCACACCATCAGGTTATCCAACACCAGCGACGTTACTTTCTGTGATGGCGTAGTTAATTAACTCAGGATATCAGGGTTACGATGTGTATCACTGAAAAGTTAATACAATTTGCAGCACGTGGGTTATGTCAATCAAAGCACAAGAAATAAAGCCAAGGAAAATAATTACCCTTAGTGCCTTGCACAATTAGATTAGGGTTAGGGTTAAGGTTGGGTTCAGATGGGAAATAAAGCCAGGATCAAGATGACAATTAAGAGTGCATCTATCATTTAAGTTTATGTTTAAGTTTAAAAACAGGGTCAAGTTTAGGATTAACAGCTAATTAAAGGGTTCCATTTAGTATTTTGCATCTGTACTGGTGTCCTACTTTTTGCACTCTAATTCATAGCACTTTTAACTACAGAGAAAATAATGGCGTCCTCCCACCTTTTTTCTTCTTCTCTGAACTCGTTTCCCTTTGGCAAAACTACTGAAAGTCACTATTGTTATAATTCAGACCTGTTGTTCAGTATGTGGTACTATTTGGTTGAAAATGGTTTCATGCGTGGGAAAGCACTCTGTTCTCAGCCAAAAGGGTGCACCATAACACAAAGAAACTCTCAAACAAATGCACCAAAGCTCACACAGTCTGATCTGTGTGTTAACCTGCACCGCTGCACAGTTAGGGGAGATCCGGGTCGATTGTAGCACTTTTTGTTTTTCCACCATTCTACATAAAAAAATAACAACTCAGCTTGCCAATATTTGTATGCAAGCAACCTACATGTGTCCTCCCTCAATACAAACAGCAGCGAAGTTCCCCGGATTAATATCTCGAGCGTGATCAGGCTGAAAGTGGAAGGTGCGCAGTGATACATTCGCCCCGCACATGAGGGACAATTGTAGCGTTGGAGCGGGTCACTTGTAGCAGTCGTCGAAAAAGACAAAAAACATTAAGTTAACACATTTTTCTGGCATATACTTCTCAGTTTTACTTTTATTGCTGTTTAAACTTATACTAGGATGCCCATTAACATCAGGCAAAGGGACTGTCAACTAAAAAGTAGCCTTTCAGCAAACGGGTACGTTCACATTCGTCACCTGTTGTCAAACGTTTGTTAAATGTGACGGACCTGAAGATGATGCAGAGCACATGATGATTTTTAATCACATTTTTAACCACACATTAACTATATTTATATAGTCCTACTTATGATTTTTAATATTTAACTTATTTTTTAAACATTTTAGAATTGTATTTATGTAAATCATGAACTGTAACATTGTTTTTTAACTAATTTTTTTAACCATGAACTCAATTAGCCTGTTAGATCTATTTATATCATGAATTTAAATTTTTAACTTTCTTTATTGAATGTATATTAACCATGAACTGTAAATAATGCATTGTTTTTTATTACCATGAACTTTGTTTATTGTTATTGTATTAATTTTGTTCATAGCCATGTAGTATCTGGCTGCACCCCTAATAGACTGGCCCTCCAACACAGCCTGCCAGGCTCTATCATACAGGTCTGGGTCTATCTGAGCCCTGGCTGTCTTCCTCACTCTGATCCTGGGCATTTCCTGTAAGCATAATGTCAAAAAACATGAATAATAAACAAGTTAAGGCCCTGTGCTACAACCGTCCCTCCCCTGTCTCCCTGCATTTTAGGCAGGATAACAGAAAAACTAAGCAAGCTTGCTAAATGAATGAATTGCTCATGTTAAGTCTACAGATGGGTCTAACAGATGACATATGTTTGCAGTGTTGTATAAATAAACTATTTGACAAAATGGAAAAACACCTTCGGTGTCGATATTTTACTTATGGATTTGAAAATGAGTATTTCGCTGATAACTCCGGGAAAACGAGTCGGAATGGAGTGATTCTCCGTACCGGATGTTGTCACCGGAAGACGATCGCGTGTTCCAACTTTTAAATTCCAGAGATGCGTGTAACACGAATAAGGGCCCGTGCTACAACTGTCCCCCTGCTACAATCGACCCGGATCTCCCCTACTCTATTTCTACAAGAGTTTCATATTTTGTCAGTGAAAGAGGGGAAGCAAAAAATAATCATCAAATAACCTTTGACTGTATTTATAACCTGACACTGAAAACTGTAGAAATATCACTTCATTTTATAGACGAGCCACAAAGTGTACTTCTGTGTAGGCTTCAGCAGTATCTATTTCTTTATACCTTCCTGAGACTTCACTGGGGTATACGGTATATGATAGTATTTGTGTTAAAAAAAAAAGTAAAAGCTGAGATTCTGGTGTTTGAAGTCATTTTGGTATGTATGTTATTGTCTTGCCCGCAATGCTGTTGCTGTGTTTCTAATATGCAGTTAGCCTACTTAGACAAGTCTTGCTGAGTTTAATTACTGAAGGCTCATAGAATATCGATTAAATAGGACTAAGCACCCTTCATTCTGGAGGACCTGATGACACTTGTAGCCACAGTGGATAGCGACACATCAATTGTCTGAACACAGACGATGTGTTGAATAAAAAACATGTTGAAGTTATACGTGGCAGTGTTCCCAAACGGGGGTAAAGGCATTTTTTAAAAATTTGTATTAGTCCTGTAACATTATCCCCACCGCTCACATTCGCCATCTTTCTCAGCTCAGCTGCCAGTACCAACAGCAGACTGACCTGTGGCGGTATGTGCTGTGTACTACAACCCATCGCCTCAATACAACATCTCAGAGTCAAGTTGATGAAAAGAAGAGCCTCTGTATTTTTGACTGTATTTAAATTAAACCTTCTCAGATTTCTACACACCTAAATCCCACATTAAACATGGCTTAATAACTACAATTTCAAACACAAGTGCACAAATCAGCTTAACTATAACTTGCAGAATGGATTCAGCTTCCAAAAATAGGTCTGCGCCGCTGTGACGTGTAGTTACATTTCTGGGGAGGTGCACGTCAGGCTATGGTGTTTGGTACAGCGTTGATTCAACGTAGAAGTATAAACCCCACTTTAGGAAACATAAATTACAATGTTGTTTAAGTTTCAGTATTAGTAGCTACATATTGAGATTCAATGCACAGATTAAAAAACATGAGCCCTCAGTAGCAGGGGATAAACCAAAGCTACAGTATAAGAATGGGTCTGTGTGTGACAATTGTGTCCAAACCACTGAGTTATGAAACATTGTGAAGTACCAAAAGTTGTCGCTGCATACATAAATTGGTATTTTGTAACTGAGTCATAATTTTGTTCATTTCAGACTGCATTTATTACAGGCAAAGCCATATAAAGCTGTGTTAAATTCTGATTTGTTAAAGTAGCTTGTTTCTTCAATTTTAGAAATGCTTGTCAGAATATAAGAAAGCATAAAAAAGGATTTATGCATGGTATTGACAACCTGCTCATTCCTACACATGAAAAAATAGTTTGCAGCCATAAACTTCCTGATGTAAACCCAGTAGGAATGCTCCTCTATATGATGGCTCCCTGGGGTTTCAGTATTATCACAATACATCACATGAGGAGGACATCATCTTTCACCGCCATTTCTCTCCATCACTTTGTTCCTCTTATGAATAAAATATCAAAGCGGAGTCTGTTTGCAGAACTGGGGAGTTGAGAAGTATTGTTGTGTTGACACTTGGGCTGTCTCTTTACCTCCCACTCTCGCCCTCACTCTGGATGCTTCTGGCTGTCTGCCGCCATTTGAAATGCTAATAGATTTCTCAGAGTAAAACTTTCTTCCTCCTCTATGCTAGTTCTCTCTGCCCACAGACTCGTCTCTCTCAAGGCCTTCCTCCATGGCTGTATCACCTTTCCATGAGCATCTGTTCATTTGGCAGCAGAGAAATGGCTTCTGATAAAAAGATCCATCTGGTTTAAATTGTTAAAAGACTGGCTGCTCAGTCACCTTTGCCAGATTCAATTAAGAGTGTGTCAAATTTGGTAAACTACATTATTTGACTTTCTGTCAAACATTTGCCAGTAAAGAAAATCCAGTCCAATGATTCACAGCAGTGAAATGTTATAAAGATGTCATTACAACAATGGCTAGCACAGGCACACCAGTCAATAATATACTCAGATTAGTCTCCTTTGCACGTTTTACACGTATGACAGATCATATTACATACATGAGCTGAGTTTCTCATCAGGAGGTGGAGGGGTTGGTGGATGGCGAACCTGGGCAAGACATCTGCCAAGCAGCAGACAGCAGCTGTTCACCACTGTTCACCACCGTTCAGCAAATGTCTAGGTGTAAATGTAACGACACTAGCAGGCTTTTTTTTTTTTAAATAGAGTTTGTGACATGTCCAACTCTGTGTGTAGCGGCAAAAGCAGGTATTTTTTACGAATAGATCAGAACAAATCCAGCTGTGTAGCGACAGAAGCGATATATTTTTTTTAACAACAGGATGGAACATGTCTAGCTGTGTTTGTAGCAACAAAAGCGGTTTTTTTTGTTTGTTTGTTTTGTTTTTTTTGTTTGTTTGTTTTTTTTAACGACAGGTCGGAACATCTACAGCTGTGTTTGTAGCGACAGAAGCGGTTTTTTTTTTGTTATGTTTTTTTTTGTTTTTGTTTTTTTTTTACGACAGGTTGGAACATCTACAGCTGTGTTTGTAGCGATAGAAGCGAGAATGTTTTTTAACTACAGGTTGGAACACAGTTGTGTTTGTAGCAATAAAAGTGTTTATTTTTTAATGACATGTTGGAACACATCCAGCTGTGTTTGTAGCGACAAAAGCGGGTGTTTTTACAGAACCCATTATGTACTAAATGATATTTAACTGTATTTAATTGGACTATAAGTGGGCCACACTTTCCACTGGTACATGCTAGGTTATTGCTAATATAAAACATATATTTAAGAGCATAAATCGCAAGCAAACGTTTTAAACTATGGACTATAGATATGAACAGCATTTCATTTTAGACTATATGGATTCACTTAACAGATCTGCTGATGCTTATGTCGGCTAGCTCTCTACCTATCTCCATACCTGTTAAAACACAAGCATATCGGCTTTAAAATGGCTCACCATTCAAAGAACTTCAAAATACATATTACAAATTAAAATTATTCATAATTCACCAAGTATTTGTTGGGCATGTGTCATGTTGAGGTAACACTTTGTTAATGGCTATCTGTTAAAAAATATGTTGGGACTGAACAAAACATTAGATATTGTGCCAGCATAAAATCACAATCATTTTAGTGTACAGATTAATTCTCATGCTTTACATTAAAATATACCATGGTTCATTTGGCATTTATTGTGTTAATGATTTTATCATTTGTGTGTGCATTTACCTTCCTTTTCCCTTTGTTATGTCTTTCTGTAGGAACTCAAATTGAATGCTAGAAAATACGTAAAGATTCATCCATCTATCCATCCATCATGATGTTTGTGGGAACTCCTTCGGGTAGCAATCCCTCCTCCCCTATCCAAGCCCACAGCCCAAGCATAGATCATCAGTCGGACAGTCCTTCCCCTGCTCTCCTGCCTCAGTCACCTCCATGTTGGGCAACACAGGCGCAGTGTGACCTTGCCCAGGCAGAGGCAGAGCTGCGTCGCCTACAAGAGCGTCATGCAACTTGGACTGAATCTGTGAAGCGGGGTATAGAGCGGGCCATCCTGGGGGCATGCAGAGAAGAGCGGCGCTTGCTAGAGAGGGTGGAGCAGGACCATCGAGACACTCAGCAGCATCTGGACCAGGTCCAGAGGGAGAACATGGCAGCAGCACGGATCAGCCAGTCCCTGTTGGACCAAAGGCTCCGTAAACTAGCTCAACTTAAGCAGCAGATACAAGAGTTGGGTCAGCAGTCAGGTCTTGAGGAAAGTAGGCCAAGCCAGCTGCACAAGGATGTTGCAGAGTTCCTACAACCCTGGGAAGTCTCAGTTTCCCTAAAGAAAGTGAGCTTCAAACCCAGCTCCCAACCCAATGCTGTCACCTTCGGAGATATTCGTGAGCAAGAACAGAACCTGTGCCTGCATGTTGGAGGTTGTGGGCCACAGGGGCAGCTGTGTGCTATCCATTCACATGAGATGCAGTGTGCAGACACAAACCATCAAGGTACTGGAGGAGAGAAAAGCACTCTAGGACAGGGGTGGACCTCACCAACAGGCAGGGTTGTTAGAAAGATCAGCCTCTCTACCCGGAGTGATCTGGAATCAGAGGAGGAACAAAACCTATCTTCAACAAAGATATGCCGCTGGCTTCCAAAGTGTGTGCAGTCTGACTGGGAGTCATCCCAGGATGATGAGATGGAGTCAGCCTCATTTCAGCCACAAGGGGAGGACGTATTTCTGGCTGTCCCTACAGTACTTAAAAACATGGATACTGAAGGCAAGGAGCAGGTGTACAAGATGAACAATAATGGGAGACACTACTCTCCCAAGAGTCAGAGGAAGTCAATTACACTGGTCTCAGGTCGGAAGCTGTCCCCCTCACCTGAACGAAGACGGGAACATGCAAAGCTGAATCACTGCTCGAGTTTAGACAGCCAGGGTGGAAATAAAGGAAAAGTGATTCATGATTCCAATAGTAGACTTTCAAGGTACAGCAACAGTACCCTAACATCTCCCAGGATAATTCCAAGAGAGCCTGTGACCAGCCAAAGCTGCCTGGACCTCACCTCCAAGGGACGATCTCACTCTCGCCTCAGCCAGTCCTCTGATGAATATTCTCTAGGGACCCATGGGGACTCTGGCCGAGCACCATCCCCAACAGACAGCCTTGACTCCAGCTATACTTTTATTGTTAGCCCACCTCATGACTACGGCATGAACAGAGGCTCTTTGAACCACAATTGCCGCCTATCAAAATCTGCAGTGGATTTAACACACAAGACACGTCCAATGATCAGTGATGGGACGAAAGAGCATGTAGGAGGGTGGAGCGTCAAGTGTGGCAACTTTAACTCCATGTCAAGCTCAACCTCACCAACTCTCAGTAGGAGTTCAAGGGGCTCTGATATGGGACATATGCTCTCATATCCTACATACAGAGGTCAGAATATTCTGCACCAGCCACAGAAAAAAAACATGGTGGCTGGCTTAAAACAACCCCCTGTGGCTAGATCTTTATCCATGTCCTTCATAGATGGTTCCTCTCAAGAGCCAAAGAGAGGCAGAGGAGAGAGAGGAGAGCCAGCCCTGGTAGAGTTGGAAGAGGAGGGAGACCCATCCTTTACAGTATTCAACCCCATAGGTGTCCATCTGATCAGGCAGTTTGGGAAGCAGGGCTCTGGTCGGGCTGACCTAACTCTGCCAAGTGGTATCCATGCCACACCACAGGGCCAACTCTTTATAGTGGACTGCGGGAATGCACGCGTTCAGGTATGTGATGTGTTTAATCTCTTTCAGACATACAGTATGTGCACTGTAGCAAATTAAGTTGCCACCAATGTTGAAGACTTATTCTAACTTTGAAACAGGTAACTGACCCTCGCGGCAATGTCCTCCAGCAAGTGACCTCCCCAACTTCTGACAGCTCTGCCAGACGATGTCGGAACTACTTTGACATTGCGGTCAATGCTAAGGGTTTGATTGCACTAAGCTGTGCCGCAGAGCGAGCCCTGCTTGTGTTCAGCAGACATGGTCGTCTGCTCCAGACCTTTGGAGGTTCAGGGCTGGGCTCTGCAAAAGATGAACTTGAGGCTCCGAGGGGCGTGACCGTAACCAGGCTGGATGAGTTCTTGGTAGCTGATATCCGGAAAGGTACCCTCATTGCCCTAAAGCTTGACACAAAGACAGGCTGCCGTCTTGAGCGCACCGTGGTGACTGGATTCCACCGGCCCTACTTGGTGGCAGCTTGCTTGAGCTCAGGCATGATAGCTGTGTCTGAAAGGGGCAATGAAACAGGTCGTGTGCCTTGCATCAAAGTTCTCGAGCCAGGCTGGAACACAGTGAGAGTTCTGGGTGTATGTGCTGGTATGGGACCAGTCCTGGCCTGCCCCTGGGGCATCTCTATAGATACAGATGGTAATGTACTGGTAGCGGACTGGGGGGAACAGCACAGAATACTGTTATACCCAGCACAGGGAATGGGGTGGCCGTTAGTGACCCAGGGCTTGAGCAGTCCACGTGGACTGACCCTGCTACCTGAGGGCCAACTAGCGGTGTCCGACAGCATGCACCACTGCATTAAGATATACCAGTACAAAGCGATCCAGGACTAGAAAGAATTAACTGATGTTAAAAGATACAACATGGAGAAAATAGGAAGGCCAATGGCTAACTGTTAATCTAAATTCTTCAGTTTAGCAGTGGTACTAGCACCATACTGGACCACAACAAAGCTAATATTCATGCAATAGGCTAGCTGCTCTGTATTATGCTCCACCCAGGTCAGGTGGAAGGTAGTTGGAGCGTCACTTATTACTGACCCATGGTGGTGTTGCTGCAGAAACACTGTGCCCACCACCCTCAAGTCTCCCCGCCAGTCGCCCCGGTGAATAAGCAGCTCAGTTTTGAGCCACTTAATATTAATGTTAGTTAAAAAAAACGCTACCATGGATCGGGATGACGTTACTAGTGGTAATCTACGAATGAGTAGCGCTGCTACTGAGCTCCTGCCCAGGCGGTGTGCAGTGCAATGTCTATGCATGGTGTCTGGTGCACAGAGCCCATTGAAAGCAAAATTAACCAAAACTGACATCCCTTGATTTAAGAGTCAAGGTAACTAATCACACTTATAGTCTGGTGTGTATTTATTCTTAATATAACTATAAAGATACTGCAGAACTGCCATCAGATGCAGCTCCTGTGCTGATACTGTACACTGACAAATATGGCATTGGTGTTTGGTCTAGTTGTATCATAAGAGCAAAGTCAGGAGTCCACCTGAATTTGTAAGCCAGAGGCTCCATTTAGCATGAAGGCAAACGCTATAGAGTAAGTTATGAATATGGTGAAGACAAACATTAGCTGGTGCCACACTGAGCAAACACAGTGCTCTGCGTAGCAGAAGTTTGGTCTTCCTGCTCTCTACTCTGTTCAGGGTCAAATAGAATTGCTGATTGCTTTCCGCATATAGTTTATAGATCAGAGTTTAATTACAGTCTGTATAATGTCTGTGTGCGCTGCCTTTACTATTCTGTCAGTTTTCACCCACAGTTGCTAACCTGCAGAGATTAATGCCGACAAGTAAGCTCTGAGAAGTTTTCACTGTATATGGATTTAACAAGATCCAAGAGAAATATGACCGCAGTATTTTCTTTTCCAATGTGGAGTTTTTATTTCTGATGTTAAACCAGAATGGTTTCAATGTTTCACTGACATCTTGTCATGATTTGCTTCAGTAATTCCTGCAAATTGTACAATTTTTCACGCTGTCACTGATCTTTACTGACGACAAGCGCAGCTCAGTAGCTTTTTCCAGTCCTCCCACTCCATTCTTTCACAGGCAGTGTCTGTCATGTATATCCACCACTCTTTGATGGATTCTGTTTTTAACATGTGGATGCACTGATGCCAGAAAGTACAGGGTGGGTGAATCATCAGTGGTGAAACCAGACTGTCATCCAAATTCTTCTCTGTGAAATGTGTCTCTTTATAGCAGATCAGGGGACCATTGCTTATTTAGGATCAGGCAGAGCTGTGAAGTTATTAGGAACATTTACAAAGGTAGATATGTGCAGTAATGGTACTTCACTAGAATAGTACATTTTTGGAATACTTTCTACTCTCACTCCACTACATTTGTCTGACAGCTGTGGTGGCTATTCTTTACATTTTATATTATGATTTTACATTTAATTTTAAAATGGAAAAAGGGTTAGAGAGTTCCTGGAGGAGCCTCTAATCCTTCAACTGATCTAAAAGTAGAACAAGTCTCAAAACCTGAGATGAGTTTTTTCCCCCAGACAGCAACAATGGGTGTGATTATATTGATGTGAATAACCCATTTAATGGGCTTATCCCAGTTATGATCATATTTGGAGTAGGGCGTTTACATGAGCACAAAGAAATTGGCTTATTCATATTCCCCATACACATCCAGCCAATGTATTTGGTTTCTCACAAACTGAATATGGCATTGGAAATCCAAAGTGTGGGATCATTTTGAGAAGGTGAAGGACGAACCCAAGGTGATATATAAACTCATCTTCATTGGTCGACTACAAACATGACGTATCATCTGAAACATGGAAGTAGCTACATGCCCATTAGCCCACAGCGTCATTAACAGGCGGCTCGCTCAGTGTGTGACGTGCACTTGTAGATAAAATATAGGCCTATATTAATGAAGGTTCATTAGTACGGTTTTGTATTTCTCTGTAATGTAGCACAGTGTTAACAATGTTACTGATACTATTCTTTCTTACACCTTCAACTCAAACCTTTGTGTTGCCCCGCCCAAAATATATAATTTAATAATTACATTAATATCATAAACATGTGGGCGACTAGTCGACTAACTGCCCTAAATGACGACTGTTGGTCGACAGGGAAAATTCTTAGTTGGGGGCAGCCCTACAAAAATTCCGATCATAAATGGGTAATTCATGTCATGTCAAACACACTCATTGTGGCATGTTGCTGTACTTAAAATCCCCCTACAGTACCATGAAGTCGCGAGATGTAGCTCTAATACTGTTTAGACGTTTATGCCTTAATATTTACATATATGAAAGAGACCATTTTTTATACTACAGTACTTGTTTTTACTGCTAATACTTTTTACTTTTTCTTAAGTAAATTTTGAAAACAAGGCTTTTACTTGTAATGAAGTTTTTCTAATGTGCTTCTGCTACTTTTACTAAAGTGAGACACTGGAGTGCTTTTCTATCATCTGGAGATACAGCTCAAATGTTCCCATGCTCTCCAGATTAATGACATATCACGACAGACCTGATATCTTACCATCTCATCTGTTTTGTTTTTATGACTATAGAATGAAGAGAGATTGATGTTAGACATATTTATCAATCAACTGTTGTGATAATTTCTTTGTTAAAAGTAAATAAAAAAATGTTTGTTGAAATTTAGTCTGTTTGTTGTGATCTTTTCCTCCTGCAGCTTGTTTTGTTTCATATGAGAAAATCATGTATGGATTCGTCGTTCATTGCCAAAACAAATACAAACTACCAAATGATTATGCAAGTGAGTTAGATGGATTTCCATTAAAACATACATTTAGTTTTTTTCTTGTTTTATTTCTCCGCTCTTTTTTAGACTACTGGTATCAATCTGACAGGTTAAATAAATTTGCCAGGTGATCTTGATTAAGGGAAAACCTATTTAAAGAGGCTGTTCCATATTA
The DNA here is from genome assembly GCA_035609425.1 of Epinephelus awoara. NCBI lineage: Eukaryota > Metazoa > Chordata > Actinopteri > Perciformes > Serranidae > Epinephelus > Epinephelus awoara. The sequence continues at coordinate 30,543,972 of CM069307.1, forward strand.
TTAAGCTCAGTCCTAATGCAACAAAGAAATGAAGAAAGTGGTGCAATGTCTTGCAAAGGCATGAATACAATTGATATTTCGTGAACAAAATTAAACAATTCAATAGTTTAAAAGATATGTGCTTGATACAGTACACAGACAAATTCGCCCAGATAAACGCTGATTAAGGAAAGTTTACATCAAGCAAAGTTATTGCAATTAATTGGAGCGACAAACAGGTATTTGAAGTTACTGGTGTCCATGGAGTCCCAGGATCCTCCACAGGCTTGCAGTTTTGCATATAGCTGTATCTCGGTCGTCCCTAACTAGTTCTTTTAAAGAAAAATGTTTTCAGTGGGCTCACTGATGAGTACCGTGCCACTCCGAATGGCTACAATGGATGGTGTTCAAGATGGCTGGTGAATGGCTACCCCTGTTCCAACAAGACTGCAACGTAAGCAAGAAGGTGGCACACGGATTTTTTGGGCTGGGATATTGTAAAGTGAGATGGTAGGTCCCTTGAGGGTGTCAAAATGACCTCTGTAACACATGTGGAGTTCCTAACTGACTATTTCCTGCCATGGTATAAAAGGAAGAATCATACCTTCTGGAGTAAAATTATTTTCATGCAGGCTAATGCACCATCCCGTCCTGCAAAAAACACCACTGACTCCTTGGTTGGTGAGGGCCAACAGGGAGAAAAACATCATGGTGTTGCCACCATCATCCCCTGATGCTACTGAGAATCTGTGGAGCATCCTTAAAAGGAGGATCTATGAGGGTGGGCAGCAGTACGTGGATTTACAAGTTCAATGCATGAGAGAGTTGCTAAAGTGATATCAAAGAGGGGCTCATATCATTTAACTGCATTTACTTTTTGAAAAAATATTTGTTCATGCAACAAATACAACAGATTTCTGTTTTGAATTTTTTGTTGCTGATGGCAGAAAAATAATTATTCAGAACATGGTGCACATTTCTTACTAAATCAAAAGTGTTTCACATTAACTTATCAATCATTTCTAATTTATTGAACACAATATGCGAGCCATCTGTTGCACTAATGACAAATCACGAGTTAACTCCTGCCGCACATCAACCACAAAGAGTTTGAATGCTGCTGAAAAATTAACAACCACAAATGAACCTGCACACAGAAAGAACTGAAGGAGTTATCTCTTGGGTTTAACACCCACTTACTTCATATCTGTTGCCAAGTGAAGAGTAATATAAAGGGCTTTATTTGCATTTTAAGTCAACTTCCTGCACATCTAAGCGATTCACACCAACTATGATCAAACAATTTCGCTTTTTTCCCCCCATCATCCACACTGGTGCCTTTGGGAAACTCTGTGGTAACAACTTTTATCCTCTCTCTCAAATAAAATAGCTCAGCTAGACCTGTAAGAGGTTTTTAACAAGTCATGTTATGTGCTTGAGGCCTTGAGCTAGGAAAAAAAACACATAAATCAAGTACTATGTGTTGAGTTTGATTTTTCTTTTTTTTACATTCATATTATTCACTCCTGCAACACTACTGCAGTTGCCCCACAGATACTGTATTTCAAAGAGCTCTAAGTTAAGAAAAAAAGAAAGTACTACAGTAAGTGGCTGGACCTACATCCTGCGTAATACAAAATGCATATCCCATGATAGTCACACTAGGTTAATTCAATTCAAGATTATCAACAGAATGTATTGGACAACCTCTAGACTATATGGGGCTATGATTAAAGGCAACCCCAGGTGATGGAAGTGCCCTGACGAAGGTACATTAATCCATGTCCTATGGGATTGCCCTTAAGTATGTGACTTTTGGACATCAGTTCATAATTCTATCAAGAGAATTATTGGTCAGGCAGTCCCCTTTTTAACTCCATCTTTTTTTGTTGTGGGACCCATCAATCTTAAAAGATAGATTTCCCTCTATCTATATTGACTGGGTCCAGACCACTATTACGCTGAGTAGGAGACTGCTCATTCAACAATGTAAAACAGCTCACACACGATTTTTTGATTACATTAATGGTCATTAAAGAATCTATGGCTTAGCTCCCTTCCATGTAGACACTAGGGATGTCACGATTATAGATTTTCTTGGTATGATTATTGTCAGAGAAATAATCACGGTTTTATGATTATCATGATTATTATGCATTAATTAATTTCACACTATAATTGTGTAAAATCACATGAACACTCCTTATAGATCTTTAAGTTTCATTTATTTCCATGCCAACATAACAAAAATAATATAGCAACAAAGAAAAGTAACCAAAAAGTACAAGATTTAATGACAATAATCCCAGGAATTAAACAAAAATCAATTCTGTTTTAAACACCCACAGCAGGATTTCCCTTTTGGGAAAAAAGGTTTCAAATGCTACATGTATTTCTTTACAGACTTTCTGTAAACTATATTACAAAAATGTTTCTGAACATTCTTTTGGACCTGAGAAGAGAATTTTTAAACAGGAAAAAAAAACATCTAGCTAGCTTTTGACTTAAAAGATGCCGTTTGAAACATAAATAATCCATACTTGATCACTCGGAGACGCCTATTCACCTGTACCGCTTGTGTAACTTTGTTTTCGTTCCGTGAGAGTTGCACTGATCTGCTTTCTGTACATGGTTCCATGTCTCTGCATAATCTTTGGAGAGTGACGGTGTCGAGAAACCTTTACAAATAATTAACTGTGGCATTTAAAATCGCGGTTAATAGTGAAATGAAGTAATCGTGACATCCCTAGTAGACACGCACCTATATACACCAAGCTTTTGCCTATTTGGCAATGCTTATAACACAGTCTCCCCTTTTTTGGTACCCATGTAATTGTTACTCACTTTATTTGTACATAAACCTGTATATTGTCTTTTGTTTTGTATGTCTTAATCCTCTGTGTTAAGTTACACATGTATATTATAATCTACTTCTTGCTTTCGGTTTATTGGTATTCCCATGTCTTTTAAAAACTTAATGCAATGGTAATCATAAAAATGGGGAAAAGAGGAAAAAAGGCCAGGGAAAAAACTGTATTTGTAATTATGATTATGATTATTGCATTTTAAATTATGTTACAGAATTTTTCTATTTTTTAAGCACTCTTTCCAAGACATTTTCTTGTTTAATACTCATTTTCTTGTTTAATATTTTCTTGCTATTTTTTTGAGTCATTTCTTCTTTCTGTGCTCATTGTTCTCTTGCCTTGCATTTACAAGAAGCAAAGCCAATTTGGTCAGGATTCAAGCGGTTAACTAGCTACCTTAAATTTTTATTTATTTATCTGATTTTATTTTTTATTGTATTTTAGGTTTACTCTCATCCCAGGTCTGTTACAAAAGTGCAAACATAACATTAACTGCAGCATATTAGCTGTTACCCTGTTAGTTAGCTAAAGTGGCAAACATCAGCCGGCTACGTCTAATTCCTGGGGATGCTTCACATTCTCAGTTCTACAGCTGTCCCCGGCTCTGACTATTTGCTGGAATTTTCACTACGAGGTTCTGTGTATTTGTGAGTAATTTCTGTACATTATAGTAATATTTCTGTACATAATACATTTTTACAATCTATGATAGGAACCCATAGTAACGTTACTCACCTTGTGTGTCACCTTGTCACATTTGGTGGACCGGAAACCGTTAATGTAAAGTAGCTAGCTAAAATTAGCCGCATAAGCTAACGTTAGCGGCCGTTTGTTGATAAAACAAAGCGATATAATTTCTACGACAACTCTCATAAACATTAAACGAACATTAAACAGTGCTCCAATTGTGGCAGATACATTACATAAATTAAACAGAGACGAAACTTTCGATATTCAACATGATAACTTTAGCTTGGCAAACTTTAGCTTTTAGCTCAACTCACCTGAGTCCGGTCATGCAGGTGGAGACGTCGGTGCAAGATTTAGGTTGTTCAAGTTATAACTTTGAAACAGCATTAAGACTCACAGCCTCTAATTTCTCTCTGGGTCAAGTCAAAAATTAAATTTAAAGACATAATCATTGGGGGGAAACCTGTTGGGGATGCATAGAGACTGTATGTTCCTGCCACTGCCACTAGGTGTTAGTAAAGGGCGCCAGGGAGTCAGCCTGCCTGCTCCCCGGTCATCAGGTTCACCTGTTTCCTATCAGCTGTTTCCTCGCTGATGGACTATCCTGTTTCCCCATTGTTCCCCTGTCAGCCTGCCTCCTTGTTTCCCATCCAGCTGCTCATCCTGTCATCCAGCTTTCCTGCTCCTCAGTCAGCTCACCCTGCTCCCAGTGCACCATATTAACACTTTTACCAACCCAGTTCTACAGCCAGCTCTTGTCTGTCATTTACAGTAGATAGTTTGCATAAAACTTGTCTCTCTTACTCACAAAACATTATCCACACAAAAATAATTGTGCAGTTTTGTCATACATGAGGTTCCCAGCAGTTAGCTGCAGCCTAAATTATGGATTTTAAGCATTCTGTTGTTGATTGGCTACAACAAATACCTAAAAAGCACATTACAGATGCCGTCAAACCAGAATAAATGCACATACAGTATCAAATAAACTTGATACATGTTCAGTTTGTGTGTCTGTGCGGAGCAAGCACTGTTTAAATTAGTGGTTTTTAAACTTTTTGTGCCCGAGGTACACCAAAACCTTGCCAAACTATTACTCATGAAATATAAATACACAAATAAGTTCCTCTGAAGGTTTATTGAATTAAATTAAATTGAATTAATTTTCTAAGCAGAGTTTGCCTCTTTATTATCGGTGTGCACAACACACTGATTAAAAATAAATTTAAAAATTAATTCATAACTTTGTGTATAGGCCCGGTTGAATATTGCAATAATAATGTGCGGTTATCACAAAATCCCACAGCACACCTGGATTTGCATTATGGCACACCACACCATTGGAGAACCACTGGTTTCAATGATAGATGAATGCATTTACATAAGAGCGTCTTAACCTTGTGCTCAATGTATTCATCCACACTGTTGATTTAACACTTGAGCTGTGGAGGAAGAATTATGGAAATGGCTCCTACGCACAAGACACCAACGTAAAATTACCAGATTATTTACAGAGTAAAGTGCATTTAAACAGGATAAGAGGCTCATAGACTGTGATAATTTTGCTGTATAGCCCTCAGCCTCTTGCATTTTCATTTGGCTCTGTGAGTACCGGATGTTTACCTTTGGATCCTGTCTACTGAGCAGGGCAAGTGATCCTTTTCACAAATATTACACAGACATGTTTCCAAAACAAGTTTGCCTTTGTACTCCCCTTGTGTTAAAGAGAGTGTGTAGACTGATGTTTGTTCCAGAGAGATTAAAGAGAGGCAGGGTGGTTGAAAGCGAGGCCTTATTAGAGCAGTAACGCAGCTGTCAACGTGACTTGTGACTGGCCTAAACATATAACATGTACACAGTGCTGTCTCTTTGCTGGTCACCTTGGTGACAGTGCTGATGATGGCACCACAATAAAGTACAGTACACTCCACTGGATACAGACTGTGCTGTCTTCACTAATGTGTATGATTTCATATTCTCCGACTTTTGCCACACTGAGATATTTTCCACCGCTGATAACTGAGCTTTTCAAAATGCTCTTCAGAGTAGAACAAAAAATGGGAAGAAAGCTTTTTGAAAACCCTGATGTATGGCTGTCGGTCTTCACAGAAGTAGTTGAGAATTTAGTGTATCAAACGGAAGTATTCTGCCTCCGACTCTGCGTGAGGGCTCATTTGTGCAGGTGTCTGACAACAGAACAGAAACATGTCAGTGACAACACCTGTATTGAGTTCTCGGCATTAGACAGCCAAAGTCCCAACACACATCTGGGTTACTTTTGTTTCATTATATATGAAGCTTTCTCATAAAGTATTTCTTCCATAAGTCTCCCAAAAAACTGAATGTTCCCGTGGGGATTTCTATCCATATTCCAAGATAAATGGGTATCTACTACAGCACTAGGGCTGATCGTGTATCGTGGGGCATCACTGCACCATGGGGTGGAGGGTGGCTGGCAGAGGTTAGGGGTGGAGTCAGCAGACAATTACCAATGCCAGTGCCCTTAAAGGGATACGGATACCAAACCAGTGGTTCCCAACTGGTGGGTCGCAGGTCCATTCTGAATGGACCGCAAGTGACTTGCAAACATCAAGTCTATAAAACACACTTTATTTTTAAGTCTTGAAGTTTTGATATTACTTAGTACTGGGTTATTTTAACCATAGGTGAGGGTTGGGACGTAGATGGACCAGTAAATTGACAACTTTGCTTTCCGGCTCAGCTCCCTCTTCACCACGATGGCCTGCATCACTGCAGAAACTGCACTGACCCGCCGATCCATCTAACACTCCATTCTACCCTCACTCGTGAACACTCGTGATCATGAGCTCTGGAAATGAGTTTCCTCCGTGGGGTGGCTGGGCTCAGCCTTAGAGATAGGGTGAGGAGCTCGGACATCCGGAGGAAACTCAGAGTAGAGCCACTGCTCCTTCGTGTCAAAAGGGGTCATTTGAGGTGGGTTGGGCATCTGATCAGGATCCTCCTGGGCACGTCCCACTAGTAGGAGGCCCCGGGGCAGACACAGAACACACTGGAGGGATTACATATCTCGTCTGGCCTGGGAACACCTTGGGGGTCCCCCAGGAGGAGCTGGACAGCGTTGCCAGAGAGAGGGATGTCTGGGGTGCTTTGCTCGGCCTGCTGCCCCCGCAACCCGGTCCCAGATAAGCTGATGAAAATGGATGGATGGATGGATAGGTTATTTTGGTATACCTCAAAGGTATTGAGTACTGATACCCAGCACTGTGCAATACTGGATATAAAAATTTCAACTCCTTGTCAGAGAACTATAAAATGTTGGGGAACTAAATATCAACAAGATAACTGTAACTTAAAATGACAAGGTATTTCAATTTTACTGTCCAGTAATGTAGAGGATACACATTTAGCTTTGAAAAATAACCCCACAAACATGACTAAGAAAAACTGATGAAAGAATCCTTCCATAAGTACATACATTAAATACATGTGGTGAAAAGCAAACTAGATGCTATTAGGATTGGAGGCATGGGCTCTCTGTACTGAAACACAAAATAAGTTGGAGATGAAAAGATTTAAACCTGCTAAAAGAGAGTGTATTTGGTAATGTCCTAAGTACAGCTGAGAGAATATCTCTCATACATAACTAATTGTGCTGAAGATTTAAAGTAAATCAGTGGAAAGTTTTAGTTTTAGTTTTAGCATCAAAGTTGACATTTTGAGAAGATCATTGCATTCACAACACAATGCTAAGGTGCAAGAAGGCCAAGTCTTTCCGCAATTAGGTCCAACGCAAGTATAAAAGGGGAACTAAAACACACTAAAACTCATACATGTTATTTCAATGGTTTTAGACAGTCCCAAAAAACACAAATCCCAAACTGGAGTGTTAAATCTGGAGCTGCCTCACAGACTATGAATTGGGAAAGATGGTCTGGATCAGTGGTTCCCAACTGGTGGGTCATGGTCCAAAAGTGGGCTGCAGATCCATTCTGAATGGACCGCAAGTGACTCGCAAACATGTCAAGTTTGTAAAAAACAAATTTCATTTTCAAGTACAGTGAATTTCTGGCACAGATCTTTTATTTTGAAGTGTTGTTTCCTGCTGTAGAGTGAGTGACTAATGGGCAGCTATTTGACAGAGACAGCAAACTAGCTTGATGACATGGCCAAACTCAAGTAGGACCCTGAATGTATTCAACGGTGTGGACCTTGAACTAATGACAAAGGAGAAATCTGGACCCCATGGCTGGACCAGTTGGGAACCACTGTTCTAGATGGCATTAAGAGCACCCTGGGGAGTATACATGTACATTTTCTATTTCAGAAGTGAGAACTCTAGGATAGAATAAAGCTCATTTGGGTATAAAAAGAAAACAAACTTTCTGTGGGTCCACAAAATCCATCTCCTATTCATTGTCTATGGAGCAGCTCCAGACTTTATATACACTTCATGTCATCAAGTGTGAGACTTCTCTGGTTTCTGCCTTTGACAGAGAGGAACGCATGCTCATAAATATTCACTGAACTTTTCTAGGCCATGGAAATAACATATTTGAGTTGTAAATTTAGGTAGCGTTCCCTTTGAAATATTCAAGCATTTCCGGCACTAGATCTTCATCAGGGCAAATGTCAACAGAAGAGCTCAGTCATGTCAATGTCATCAAAATGAGCAGACCTGTGCTTTTTTTATGCTACTCCACATAGAAAATGCACTTAAGAAATGCAGCCGAGACGATCCAAATAAATAAAACGTTGACAGATACAGCACATCACCACAATGGAGGATAAATCATTATTGCATTTTCCATTCTCCAGTTTCAAAGCTGTCCAAAAGCACTTGGTTTTATCCTCCCAGGTGGCCGCCATCATCCCACTGCCAGACTTTCATCTCGGCATGATGCTACTACATCAGAAGCTTTGTGTGACATATCGTAGTGGAGTGCAGAAAATACACCTCGACACACACATTCACAAATAAACAGACAGGAAAGAGGTAGACAGTTTTATGGCATCTTTGCCACTTTAATGAATGGATGTGATTAAATATTAATCCAATGCAAAATGATAAAGAACTAGAAATTTCTTTAGGCCACACACAAGTTTGGAATTAACAATCCTCCCACATCCACCCTCAGTTTTTATGGTCCAATTTTCACTTTTCCTTCCTGCTTGCTCACAGACTCACACTGTGAGACAGCCAAGTTGGTTCAGTACACTTGGCTGTCTTTTATAGTTTGTATCATAAACCCCGCACCGGGTCAGGCTTTGGTGAGCTTGCTTTTCTACAAACAGTTTTTGGTTGTCGGCAACGGACCGCTGGAGGGGGGGAGTGTATGCCAGTTTATAGTAAATATCAAAGGCTTCAATAAAGATCAAGGCCACAAGCTTAAAGCTCTTAAACAAGAATGTTTACCATTTAGAAAAAGACATCTTTACTAGCAAAGAAATAATTTATAACATAACCAAACTTAGACACCAGTGTTCCAAAATAGGGAGAGTTAAATCAGGTCCACGCTGAAAGGGAACACAGTTATGCTTTACACTTAAAATGATCTTGTCTGTGAGAGCCCTGCTCAGCACACACAACAGGCAACGGAAAGGCAGGAATGTCAGCTTTGATGTCAGTTTGTTCTTCCCCTGGTTTTCTGAAGGAGGGTGGAGAGAGAGATCGCTTCCTCCCTCGTCTGAACTCAGAAAGTCATTGTACACAGTGAAAACTGCCTTCTCTTTGAACTGCAAACATGTCCAACTCCACCTAAAACAAGATGGTGTCATCAGAATTTCAATTTCTGTGAATGCTCTGAATGTACACCACCAGACACAACTATTTTTGTTTTTGCACCAAAGAAACTAACTGTAAATTCTCACACTGCAGCTGCAGCTAAGGATTATTTCCAGTATCAACTGATCTGTCAATTTTTTTTCCAAAATAACAAAAGTACCAAACTAGGGATGTCAAGAGTTAGCTGTTAATCAGTTACTCACAGAGAATTTTTTTTGACTAGTAATGTATGTCAGCCTATTGGTTATTTTGCTGCCCTTTAGTTTACTGCAGTGTGCACCACAAGGGTGTGCTGGAAGCTAACTAGCGGTGCAGCTCATTCAGCATTTCCCGTTAGTAATGCTGCCCTAAACCACCAGCATTGCTGCTGAAACACTGTCCACCCTCCAGTCTGTCCCCAGGTGGCCCCGGTGAGTAGGCCACTCAATTTGGAGCCACAAACCCCCTTTAGCATCATTATCACTGTTGGCTCTGTTAGCACTGTTAGCAGTGTCAGTAAAGCTAGTAGTGCTAACATAGTTAACAATGCTAAAGTGGTTTCTCATCAGGGCTGTCCATGGGGAGACCGGGGGGTGACTACCATGCATCCATCCTACTAGTGGTAAACGCAGCGCCAGGAGCTCCATGCAAACCTGGGTGGTTCATGGTGCGGTAAACTAAAAAGCAGCAAAATAAACCTATAGACAGATATGCGTAACCGGTCATAAATATTCTGAGTGGTTAACTGATTAGTGGTTAACCTTAGCTCACAAGAGGAGAGCAGCGATGGGCAGTGACCACTATGTTTCTGCATGTTAACGCAGCTAGCCAGCTGTCTGTCAGCAAAGCCAACAGAAAATAAAAGGCAAGACATTTTAATCACAAAACATTAAAATTTCACAACCTCTAGATGGAAGGAACTTTGAAATGCGGTGCTTAAGCTCACTGAGTCAATGGAGTGCCAGACTAATGCTGGATTTATACTTATGCGTCGAATCAATGCCGTACCTACGGCATAGGCTCTGCATCGATGCAACCTACGCTGTACCCTACGCCGTACGCTGTAGAGGTAATGTTAGCTCGTCGCTAGGATAATACAATGTAAAATGTCATGGGCTTGTGCTAATAACGCTAGCATGTTATATTTGTATGGAAAATGTGTTTAGTATGAGAAAGTTGTTTTTTTATCAGTGAACCCTGTGAGCTGTAATGGAGCCAAATTTTGTGACGTTACCTTTGTTACATGTTGCTGTTGTCCCTGGCTTCATAGGAGTAGAGGAAAAGTCTGTGTGTTACTGTGTGTTTTGAAACAACTAAACTTTACAGCACTTCACAGAAACCCCGACACTGACTAGTGTTTTGGAGGTGTAACTGCAGAGTGACACAGACATACCACTGCACAAGTATAAGTGTTCACAACAGTGTAGGCTCTGCACAGAGCTGACGCACAAGTATAAATCCAGGCAAAAAAGGAAAGGTTTCTTGTATTTCACACCATATGCGCCAGTTTCTTAAAAAAAAATTAACCTGTTAGTTTCTGGTTAATGGGTGTTTCGGGCAAAGCAAAATAAACGAAAACTAACATACCTAGACTAAACCCTAGTATATTAATTTAAGATGTGTTAAAACAAAGAGAAGCAGTAAATCCTCACACTGGAGATGCTGGAACCAGAGAGTATTTGGCAGTTTGCTTGATAGATTACCTCCTTTGCATTTACTGTTGATGAACTAATTGTTCTAGCACTAAACCCACACACAAAGTAAAAGGTCTGTGAAGAAAGTGTAGCAGTAACTAACTTTGGTTGTGTACTGGAGCACCAGTCACAGAGGTGTCTCTCTCTTGTATAAGGCTGCGCTGGTGGGACCCTCAAACTGCAGTTTAATGGCCTGTTTCAGGTTAAGCTGCGGGTCTGTGGTTGTCATAGCGACCATAACATCCTCTGGCAAGGCACTACAAGGTGGGACTGGGGAAAAACTGTAGCAAGCAGGTGACAAAATAGTCTTCTGGGGATGAGAATCCCAAACATCCCCTTGTAGTGGGCTCTGTAGTCTATATGGATAACCCAGAGGAGGACTGTCTCTGTTTTTAGCACCTACTGCAGGGCTGTCTTGCCCTGGCATTATGCCAAGGGAGGCCATGACTGAGTTCCATTTACCACCAGCGTAAGTAGTCCTGTCTGCTTTTATTAAGTTTTGTTTGTTCATTTTGTCATGATGTTCATGTCCAGATGACAAGTCTTTCTGAGGCAGTTCGCAGTTGTGCACCATGGCAGCAACTGAGCAAACAGTGGGAGGAGGGCTGCCTTTGGGATGCCTCCGGTTGCTCCCATGGAGGCTGCCCATGCCTGAGCTCCCTGGTGGGGGGAGGGTGGAGGGGCGACTACGACTGCGTGGCAGTGAGTGCTGTTGGATCTGCTGAATAAAGCTGAGGCTGTCAGCTGGCACTGTCTGGACCGTGGCCAGCGAGTGGCAGGTAGAGGAGGTTTGGGAGCTCTGCATCGAGTGGAACCGTTCTGCAGTGGAGCCGGGAGACGATACTGAAGAGGAGGAGGTAGTGGCTGTTGCGTCACCTCCATTGCTCTCCAAGATGCCTGAAGAGAGGATCTTGTTAGGTTTTACAGGAGAGACAGTTCTAGAGTTAGGCAACAGGCCTACATATGGCTTGGCTCCGTAGCTCTCCAAGAGCCTGACAATGTTAAAGTGTCCGTGTTTCGCAGCCACTTTAACTGGACTACGGCCATATTTATCCATGTGATTGGGATTTGCACCTCTTTCCAGAAGCATTGCAACAATGTTTGCATGTCCCTCCTGGGCAGCAATGCTCAGAGCTGTTGCCCTCTGGTGACAAGCTAGATCTATACTGATACCACTTGTTTCAAGGAGACGGCGTCCTACTTCAGCATGTCCTGTCCAAGCCACTGAATGCAATGGCGGTCTCCCCTCTGCATCCTGTGCATTGGCGTTTGCCCCATGCTTTAAGAGTAGATCTACCATTTCCATTAACCCCTGCCACGAAGCCACATGAAGTGCTGTACGGCCCTCAGAGTCTCTTGACTCCAGAGGCACCCCTCCTTTCTCTATGAGGAGAGTTGCCTTTTCAAGACGATTCTCTAATACCAGGAGGTAGAGCAGAGGCCTCCCTTCTGCATCCCTGACATCAGTATCTGCCCCTCGCCTCATAAGCAGCTCTGCAACCTCTGCATGGCCCTCCAGGAGGGCTGCGCTCAAGGCAGAATGTCCATCATATGACCTGTGGTCAATGGGAGAACGTCTGTCCAACAACAGCCTGACAGTGCTCCAATGACCTTCCTGGGCAGCCAGTATAAGAGGGGTCCGCCCTTCAATGTCCATCTCTCCGACACGTGCCATGCTGCCTCGCTCTGTCAAAGCAGCGCACACACCCCGATGGCCTTCACAAGCAGCAGCGTGCAGCGGAGTCCAGCCGAGGTCATCCTTGTGGTTCTCGTCCAGGCCTCGTTCCAGCAGAGCGCGGACAACATCAATGCTGCCTCTTGCTGCTGCAAGGCAGAGCGCCGTCCTGCCTTCACAGTCAATGGCGTCCACAGCTGCTCCCCAGAAAAGCAGCCGTGACACTGTCTTCATGTGGCCCATTGCTGCAGCTGCTAGCAGGGGAGTAACAGCAGCTGCGGCAGGGATGTTACCATCAGGACCAGCAGTCTCATCTACGTCAGCACCAGCTTCTAACAGAAGCTCAACAACGTCATCATGGCCCTCATAGGCTGCAAGAAGCAATGGTGTCATTCCATCGTGGTCTCTGTGTCCTGGATCTGCTCCACGTTCCAGCAACAGACTCGCTACCTCACCGTAACCTTTGACTCCTGCTGCTGTAGGGACACAGAGGGCAGCAACTGACAGAGCAGTGCGCCCATCCCCATCAGCTAAGTTAACGTCTGCATCGTGGTCCAGCAGTATCTCCACAGCCTCATGATGTCCCATGTAGGCAGCAGCAATAAGAGGTGTGCGGCCCTTGCTGTCAGCTTTGTCAACTTGTGCCCCATAGTTTAAAAGGGTCAGAACAATTTCCTCATGGCCCCCCCACGCAGCAGCCCTGAGAGCAGTACGGCCCTCAGAGTCACATCCATCCACATCTGCTCCTGCGTCCAGCAGAAGCCGGACAGCCTCGCTGTGTCCTCCCCAAGCTGCAGAGCGCAGTGCTGTCCAGCCTTCATTGTCGACATGCTCCATCATCCGCACTGCAGTTTCTGGTTCCTGGCTCTTGGTCCACTCCAGGAGCACAGACAACACTTTGACATGACCCTGCCTAGAAGCCAAAGTCAGTGGTGTTTGACCCTGATGATCACTGACCAGCGGATCAGATCCGTATGACAGGACAAGTTCGGCTACATTTGCAGAACCCTCGTAGGCTGCACTGGCAAGCAAGGTCTGTCCATTTGTAGAAGCAGGCTGGTTTACAGACACCCCACTGCCTAGCAGCTTCTTTACAGACACCTCCCTTTCAAATGACCGTTGTAAACTAGTTCCCTCTTCACCTGTACAGTGCACTCCAACACTTGAGTCTGTGTCTGAAAAACAGGCTGCAGAGACGAGCCCACTCTTCATTAACAGCTGATGGACTTCCTGACTGACCAGAACAGGAGGCTGGGTTACGGATGTGGTGCTAGGAGTAAGAGCAGACACATCTGCCCACAGCATCCACAGTGCCAATAATGAGGGGTTATCTTTATGGTGACCTGAACAAACTAAATGTGTGGCTAGCTGGCAGGTGTCCTCATTGTCCAGGTGGGGTCCCTGCAAAGTCAGAGCCATGGCGATCATGCTGTGACCCTCTGCTCTGCTGCAGAGATATCTCTGTGTGCAATATTTTACATCCATCAGCCACTCAGCAAAACTGGCATGGAAGAGTAGTTTGGTGTCCCCAGGGCCATCGATCAGGAGAGGTGCGAGGGTTCGAAGCTTGTTCTGAAAGTCCTGTTGGCTGAGCAAGTTGTCATGTGTCCAGGCTGCCGTGAACAGCTGCTGGGGTGTGAGGGGCCTCGGAGCAGCCAGGAGGACGTTGAGGAGAGGCCTCACATACACAAAGAGCCCCCGGGGGAACAGTCTCTGGCACAGCCACAGGTAGAGGCCATTCAGAGTCCCCGGGATGTCCCGGATCTCCCGGAGACCCACCAGTGAAGCTGCCACACCATCCAGGACACGCTCGAGGAAGAGGAAACAGCCACCACTTTTAATGTGCAGAAGATTGAGCATGTCAGCTGTGTCGGGGGTGAGCTGACGGCGAAGCGGCGCGTCTTCATCCAGCCGGCAGAGGATGTACTGCTGGACGTCACGAACTGGTGGAGGCTTGCGCAGATCGTCCAGACAGAGCCTACGAAAACCTGCAACACAGAGGGAGATAGTACAGGTTCTTAACCCCAATATAGGTTTGTTTATTTGTCAGTCCTACGTTGTATATTTTAGCTTCTTCCACTACTTTTTTTTGACACAACAGCATATGTTAGTCTAGTGTTGCTGTAGGCACATTATTTTCTAGCTTGCAATGTGTAACGCTGCACGTGTTTATAAGAGAGAAGACATGCGGGGCTGCTGGTGATCTCTGCCGACATTGCTGTATTTCAGAGGCTTAAACGGGCTGAGTTTGAGTGACGATACTGGTATCATATGACACTAGGACACCGAAGGAATTCAGTGTTAACAACCATGTAAAGGTAGTTTGTTGGGCAGGGGGCAAATAACAAACCAAAGTTTGGTAAGAGAAAAACTGGCATGGTCATTTTCACAAGGGTCCATTAGCATCTCACTTTAAGATAGCTGATGAAAATGGGTTCTGTGAGTACCCATGAGTCTCCCCTTTACAGACATGCTAACTTTATGCTAATGCAATGCCATTTTGGGCAAAAGCCATGTGTTATTTTTGCCTGCTGTATTTGAATATTTCTACATATCGTGGTCCCTTAACAGTCTTGGAATTGCATAAATTGGGGGTGACATGAAAGCTGAGACTCTTGTGGATTCAGTGAGCCCAATTTTATTCACATTTCATGTTGTTAGTCTGCACTGTGGTCATTTCATTATATTGAGACCATTTTTTAATTGGCTCTAACTGTAAAAAAAAAAAAGACCTATTTTGACCCCTAGGATAATCACAGCTCAGCCTCATGCAACTTTACCACCACAAACTAGAGACCTGGTGCATTCACAAATATATTGACAATAAGTGGTTTTCCCAGCATTCGTCAAACCCTCCTACTCGGGTTCAAACCATGAACTCTCTTGCTATGAGGGTGGACATGGACATAAAGGACCCATTATCAGTGATACTTCAATGTAACCTTGCGTCTTTTCATTTTCTGTTTATGATGTTAAGCATTTCACCTTCACCTATGATGTCCCTGCTTGTTATCCTTGGTTTTGTCTGCTTTTTTTCTTTTTGTAAAAAACGATAAAAACAAAAAAACTGAGACTCCTCTTTAAATGTCTAGTTAAGTCTGATTTACAGTCCAAAACCCATAAAACTGCACCACAATGCTAACCACTGCACCACCGTGCCGCCTATAACATACACATGTAATTATAGGTATATATAACATATATTTTATTTTAGCATTTCAATTATGTTATTATTAAACAATTATATACATACATAGATACAGACAGACAGACCGGCCCACACAGTGCCTGCTTAGAAAAACTTCGGACGAATCTAGTTGATGACCCCTGCTGTTAAGTTTGAATGGACACCTCACCAAAACCTGATGTTTATTAAAAAATGTATGACTGTAAAAACTTTCAATATCCCCCTTTAAAAAAGACAAAAAGGGTCTATGTTGGGTCCCAGAGGGTTGAAGAGCTCTGATTTTTCATCTGAGAAGAGGAGCTACACACTCCACTGTATAATCTGCTCATCAGGATCCACTGTTACAAAGCAACACACTTCTCTTTCATTCAAAATTTGTAAGTAAAAGATGAAGCTAGAGCATAAAACCAGAGCACTCAGACTCATAGCATGAGTTAAAGTCAAAGATCTTTTTGCTACAAAAAACCTTGGTCCTCAGCAGGTGATTGTATTTCATAGTTGGCAGATACTTGGTCACTGGATGTATTGTTAATGTAAGTAAGTTTATCTGCAATAATAACTGATGATAACACAATGCATCACAACAAAAGGGTCAAAACTGAGGACATTCAAATAAAATGCCGACATCGTGATTAGGGGATGATTGACAAGTGGCTGCTGGATGACTTGCGATAACTACACTGTAGAAATTAAAAATAAAAACATCTCAAAAACTCATTTCACATCTATTGTGCCTTGGTTGTAGTTTTGAAAATTATTATTTGTTTGCTAGCTCTCAATCAATAGTCTCTGTTATAAACTAGTCGAGACAAATAAACAGCATTTTATCAGTCATTTTATGCCCAATCATGGCTGCTTAAGTTCCTGTCTGGCCCCACACAGCGTAAAATTTCCACCATAAAATATCTTAAAGTGCAAGGCCTAATAAGAAGATTATTTTTGCTTCATACCTGAAAACATCTTGCACACAGCTTTGTTGTGGCGGCGCACAGAGCAGACCAGCAGCAGCCAGCCGGGCAGCAGATGTTGATTGGCGGCAAGGAGCTCTGCAATGGATCCGCTCTTCCCACCTCCTGTATCCAGGGAGTCTACCAGCACCATCAGGGTCTGGGCAGGTGGAGGAAGGTCTAACAGGGGTCCCAGCACTGCTCTGAGGACATGTGAGAAAGAGACAGACACATAAAGGAAGAGTTTAGATTTAAGACATCTGTGTAAAAAATGCAGGAGTCGTGGGCAGATGAAAGTAACAGTGTGCATTTTCTTTATAGTGACTGCAGGTGGTCATTTTAAATCTACAGTCAGTGACGCTAAATGAAATCATTCTGTGGCTATGCAGGCAACTATTCTGGCACGACTAGAGGCAACTCCACTTTACTTTTATTTTTGTTTTCCATTCCTTCATTTCAGAAGCACACCTCTCATGCTTTTAGACACAATTCAAAACTGTAAAGTAAACAACCATATGTCAGTCAAACTAACATCCCAGCAGACGACCACAACAAAACACTTCCATCAGCAGCATCAGCAGGCAGTATGACTCAAATCTGGCACACTCTTCACTCAGAACACAGTCTAATATTAAAATTTAGCCTTTAACACTGAAATACAGCCGCAAAGAAGGAACAAAAACAGCAAATCTTGTGTCCTCTACTGTGATTCAACTCTGGATTATGATATAAAACAATTAAAAAAAAACACTAAACTTGCCAAAATCACAGTGTAGCTGTTCTTTAACCAGCACAGTCAGCACCCACGCCCCGCTGTGTGATCTGATGGTGACTCAGGTTAATGGAACTTGCGAAATGTCCTGCTCCACCCTGGGCACGCTCACACACAACCACGTGGGTTAATGTGTGTACACACAGGTTATAAACACACACACACCCAATCCTAACATACCCAAGCTTACATCTCTCCTTTTGAAGTACTTCCACTGACTGCACTAATTTACTGACCCTTAAAACACCTCAGTGTAACAGTCATTCATTCATTTATGTAACCGCTCCTCCTGTTGGGGGTCACTGGAGCCTATCCCAGCTGACACTGGGCAAGAGGCGGGGTACACCCTGGACAGGTCGCCAGACTATCACAGGGGTGACACATACAGACACATGCTCACACTCACACCCACGACCAATTTAGAGTCACCAATTAACCTGCATGTCTTTGGACTGTGGGAGGAAGCTGGAGCACCCCAAGTAGTTTACAATCCTTAAAACATTCAAAACAATACAGTAAAGAAAAGGAAGTTAAAAACAAGGACTTGAGCCCAGCGATGAAGCTCAGACACCAACAGTTCTTTGTACCTCCAGGCTAGTTTATTCCTGAATCTCAATTTCAGACCTGAGGCAAGTTTATCTGAGGGGAGCGAAACCCTGCAGACAACATGAGCTATAGAGCTGTTGGAGCATTAAATCTTTATAATAAAAGTGCAAGTTGTACAGTATGAGGGAGGTGTGGGCTCGTGAGAGAGGAGTTGATGCTTCCAGACGACTGCTGTGGCTGCAGTAAAAATACGCCAAAGCCAAAACACAACTGACACCTTTGATAATGTTATGGTAACTGTGTAGTAATACTAGTTATTATAGGAACGCATGTTCACCCTGTCCTGACAAAGCCGTGCAGTGCCAGACCTGTGTTTAAACCGGGCTAGGAGAGGGGTGTAAAGCTGTAGTTACTGGATTACTGACAACCCACAGCTTTAAGCATCATCAACCATGAAGTTCTAATTTTGGAACATTGCTTTACCTCCTTACAGACAAATCAATTTAAAAACTAGAATTACCACTTCGCAGTTGTATGGCTCTGTAAACCACTAATAGTTAACATCCATGTCTGTGAAAACATGGATGCCTCACACTTATCTAGCAAAAAACTGTAGGCAAACCCCGGATATCTTGCCTCCGGAAGAAGAGCGGAAGAGCCCTGGTTTCTGGTTGTAGGCTGTCGGTCGGTTCAGCACTTTGGTCCAGATTCAACTATCTCCACAAGAATTACATTCATTGCCATAAAATTGTACACAGACAGTCATGATCCCCCGAAGATGAATCCTAATGACTTTGGGGACCCTCTCACTTCGACTCTTGTGCCACCATGATTGCAAAACATTTTATGTGTATGTGCCCTTATGATTTAATTTTTCCCCTACTACTGTTTCAATTACTCTTCAGGACAGACATGGATATAATGATCGATCTCTGACAATGTTTGATAATGATTTTAACATGTCAGCAAACAAAAACCAAATATACAACAGTACCTCTAGCTGTATACTGAATCTCCGTTGTAAGAAAACCTTTAATAATGTGAATATATTCATACTAATTCTGGTTTAACTCTGTCACCTACTCAGCAGAGACTTGATGGAGCTACAAATAGAGACAGGGGTCTTGTTTCAAAGGTGACAAACAGTAATTAACCTGTGACAGCAGTCTGGTTTGACTGGGTCACACCGAGGCTAAACTCAAGCCAATTATCCCGCAGCAACCACAGGGTGTGTGTTTGTGTGTGTGCTGTCATTAGTGTTAATGTCTATATTTAGGAATGACCACAAGGCCCAGTCACCTTTAGTCACCAAACAGGTTTTCTTCAAACCCTGATCTTACTAAAGCCTAAAGAAAAAAAAGTATCCATGAAAGACCAAGAACAGAAACAAATCTGCATTTTTCAGTCTGTTTTTCTGGTGACTAGTAATAGCAATTCAAGCAATGTTTCCAATCATGAAAAAAATACAAAATGTGCAGCTACCTGGAAGGAGCAGCTCCACAAGTATTTTTAAAACACAGGTAAAAGATCATTCAACGTGTAAACAGAGCCGCTGTGGCAGAGATGCATGGAAATGTTAGCGTTCTGTGGTGAGAGCAAAAGCTTGGTTAATTAACCAAGCGAAGCCCGTGCAGCTGAATTAACAACTAAAAACAGGTCATTAGCTAAACGTGTTTGGGTCAACAACAAAGTATCAGTCTCAGGATTAACATATGCGTGGGGAGTGGGGTGTGAAATTCCAACATCACAGTAAATTACTCATCCATGATGATTAGACTTTGGCAAAGGATGCATCGAGCAAATCTGCCCTGTTTGAGCTCCTGTCATGAAAATTGCACCATGCTCCGATTCTTAAACACACAAATTGACTATGGGCTCTTCCATTAAACTGTCCATGAGTTAATACACTTGTCTTCACATAATGGACGATTTAACTAGCATCGTTTGTCGATGGCAACATGCACACAGTTCAGGGTTTAACCTGGGAATTTATTCAGCGGAGGTTGTGAGCCGCCCACATCCCAACACCTCTCAACTTATGATAAATAAGCCAGATGAAATCAGACTAACGAGACTTAAGTATATGGCATCTGCTCTGTGTGGAAGAGCACGCCTGAGTTATCACTGAAATTAATGTTACATATCTTAACATAAATAAATAATTAATAATAAAATAATTTTTTCATGATGTTAGTCGAGGCAATCTTTCAGACAAGGTGGCCTGCCTTTGATATTAAAAAACACACTTCCAGAAGTCACCACAATTTTCCAAAAACTTCTTCAGGGCTGCAACTTATTTTACTTTATTTTCACCATCAAATTAAATAATTTGATCAATAAAATGATAAACGAGCTCAATGCAAAATTCCAAGCATATGAGTTATCTGCACACGGTTTAGCTGCTCCATAAACAGCAGTACAAAACAGCAACAGTGCTGACAGAGCTAATGTTGGGTTCACACTACACATTTTTGTCTGTTCTGACAGTCACTATGTCAGATTGTGGAGTCATAAAATCATGCCGTCACTTGGCCGACAGACATGACACAACGTCTGTGATGTCATCAGGTTATTCTTGTCCTATAACTATTATTATTACTCTTATTTCAGTCACTTGTGTCTGTTCATGTGCCAGCCTATATGTTGTTGTAGTAACGTCACCATTTGAAGTACTGTACGCAAACATGCAAGTCAGTGAATCCTCCACAACAATTTCCTGCAAATGTTTCACAATAAAAGCCTGTTTAGAAAATGAAGGGATTCTCTCAACTGAAGTTATAAGAGGCTTTTAATTTGAAACCGATACAGGAAGTGTTGAGTTTGAAATGACGGTGGGATGCATTAAAACACTGCATAAATTAAGTCCCGTTTATAATATAAAGTCTGTTTCAAATGAAGCTGGTAGCCTCTGCAATTGTGGTAAGTAAAATTCCAGAAACTTTTTTTTTTTTTTAATTTTATTACTTTATATCCTCCATTATTAAGAAGTAACATTGTTTGCTAGCTTGATGCTAATGGCAGTACTCAGCGGGCTGATAAAGTGTGGTAACGTCCCTACAGGAAATATCTAAAACGCTGGGGAGTTGTTGTCGTACAGTTGTCGAAACGATGATCAACGTACGACACTCATTGTTGTTTACGATCCGCAGACACCGTACAGCGCGGCGTCAGGGCTATAATCAGGCTGATATCGTGTAGCGTGAACCCGGCATGACATGCATGTGTGGAAAACCTGCTCGGATTCACACACACAGAGGTAGCATGACTTCATTCACTACCCAGGACGCCATTACTCTACTATAGCAAATATTGATTTGCTGCTATATTAATGCTCTGAATGTTACATACAGAATCTGAAAAGGTCAAGGGTGTAGAATTTGTTGGCATTAGCTGCAGATTGCAACCAACTTAAACTTCTCCAGTGTGCCAAGTGTGTAGGAGAACTATGGTGGCCGACCCTATCTAGAGTCAGTGTTTGGTTTGTCTGTTCTTGGCTCCTGTGGTAAAAACAAGGTGAACTCCATGGAAAAGAACCTGCTGCGTTTGTAGACATAAACGGTTCATTCTAAAGTAATGAAAACACAACTATTCCTTAGTTTCAGGTGATTATAAACTAATAAAAACATAGTTATGAGTATTATATTCCACTTCTGACAATACATCCCCCTAAACCCTACACACTGGACCAAATTTAAAAAAACAGAAAAGCAGCAGATACTCCAAATTTGAGAGTCTGGAAGCAGGAAATGTTCGGCATATTTGGTTGATTGAGTTTTATACGAGGAATTTCAAATGTTATTATTAAATTTCTTTTGATAAATTAGGCTTGTTTGAGGAGAACAGTAATAGTACCACCAAGAAAATGACTGTATCATCTGGCAACTTTGTAAGATATTTACAGACCAAGCCTTAATGTATGTGATTCATCTCATTACACGGTAGCCTTGACTTTTATCATTGAGCATATCCTGCAATTAAAAGTAGATTTAACCCCCGCTCTGGGTGACGGCTACAACAAGCTTATCAAACCTCTGTTTGATTTAGTCATCTGATTAAAGCGACACTCCCTCAATGGGCACACGTTCAGATCTGCGGGGGAGGACGAGGAAGTGTAATGAAATATTATTGCTGCTGAACGTTTTCCGCTCCATTCAGCCCACGTAGTCCTCAACACAGGTCTGTCAGTGACCTTTGACTCTGAACTTTAATACAACTTGTAGCGGTTGACATGACACAATCAAACCAGTTTCCTGAGAGCTAAATATGTTAATCACTTTACTGGCTCTCTGAGCTACTCAGACTTCAGTCATGATTATGACTTGATTGATGTTCATGATTAGTAATTATACTGTGCTGTAAGTGAATGTTTCTGTGCTTTGTATCCTCTCATATCTGCATAGCTGTTGCCTTTTATTGTATCTTATCTGTTATATTCTTCTGCACATTACGATTTATTTTCAGAGTCAAGGACCCGATTGCCTGTAAAACTCACCTGATAGCAACACTACACTGTTACCCGATGTGTATGTGTTCGTATTACATTACTTGACCAGGAGAACCTCATTCAGATGTAAGAAAAAAATCAATTTTTCAAAAGCGCCCTGGGCAAAATGGGCAGCTTAACAATCAGCTACAGACTACAGAAATAAAATGTTACGAGTTCAGTTTGTGGTTTAAAAGCAAAGCGGGCCAACCACAGGATGACACGATCGTAGGTATGAGATGTTGCCATGTAATCAATACCTGTTGAGCAAAGGAAATATTAATATATAATGAGCATGTATATAAATACAATGGATAATTTGGTAACCATGGTAACATCTCTGCATGCATGTCAGAATGTGAGTCCAAGGATTTTTCCTTCATTTGTCAGACACAGAAATGAAGTTTAAAAATGGTGCTCTGTGCTCGTGTCCTACTACTACCATGTGTTTTGGCAGCTCCTCACTAAAAACTGAATAACGTAGCGACCGCACAGCAACTGACCCCTCAACTACATCACAACAAACATTATTTATGTCATATACAGTTAAGTAGCAGTCTCCAACAAAAGGGTTCTTCATCACCTTTCTTCTTGTGAGCTCTTGAGCCTTGACACACGGTATCAACACGTGTCTTTGGGGATTCAATCACAAGTGGACGGCTCGACATCTATCTGATTCTGTACACACTTGGCATTAGAATGCATCTCCCCAGTCCATCTCGAGTGACCACTTATGATCAGATCTCATTTCTCCACTCAATATACAGGTCAACACATACATCATTCCTGTTTCCAAAGACAGGATGTGTTGTTGATTTCACTGGCACATGGCAGCAAGGCGCACTTCCCGTCCCTGAATCCACTTTTTACATCTGGAACCTCCCGGCTACGACTTGAGACGCGCCCTCGTGGAGGACTTGGCTCAGATTCCGGAGTTGCTCTCTCATCCTGAAGTCTCCTTACAGAAATCTGATCCCGTTTGATCCGGCGGTGGAGACCTCTTGCAACCACATGCCTTTGCTGACGTACCCCAGCGGGGTTCGAACCCTGGACGAGTGCTCTAACTACTACACTAGGGAGGCCCTGCAACACACTTTCCTTCCCTAGTCTGCTGGAAAAAGGAAGAAAGATGACGAAATCAAAAGAAGGATTACAAGACGGAAGAAGAAGAAGGAGAACTAGAAGAAAATGAGAAAGAAAACGAGAGAAAGATTCCCATTAAGAAGAAGTTTGCGAAGACCTTGCCGCATGGGCAAAATCAAAACTATACAGATGGGGGTCTATTCCTGGCGTGTTCCAGGTAAACCAAATCCCTGAGATGTGCAACACACTCTTAATTTATCGCTCTCTGATATTGAGTAAGCATTCAGACACTCTCACACAGCATGGTTTGGGTTAAAAAAAAACTAACTTCTAAGCATGTTAACAAGTTTGTTAGTTGATATTAACTACGTTACATATTTCAAAACATCAACGCTGACTTTTGGTTTCAGAAGGGATTCAAAGAGCCGCCTCTTGGGTCAAAGTCTACGCAGATTTTCTAACCTCTGCTACAGATGGGTTTACACTAGAGTTTGTGGTGTGCTGAAGGCTGCCTCGTGAGTCGATAGCAAACGGCAAGGGTCACAGACCAAGCTGCCGTATTTGACCCTAAGCCATTTGAGGCTGGCTCCAAAAGCAGTATCATCACCACAGACACCCACGTTAACATGGCAAACTTTACAGCAGAAATTAACATGTTTAGAGCCTGGTACAGAAAATGGTGTTGGTGCAAACTCTGCAGGGGGTGGTTTTGTGAACAGGTCACTCGTTTATGTTTGATTAATGCTTAAAATTACGCATGACTAAGGGCAAATTAATGCCGAACTTCAGGCTTCAAAGTGGGACTCCACGGACCAATAGGTGGCATCACAGTGTTTAAACTCAGAGAAACGGACCAACTTTTTAAATGTTAAAAGCTTCCACAAAGAGAGAGCAGCACAACATTACAGTCCAGCGAAGAGTTAATGACAGCTGGTTCAGGTCATACGTCCCATGTATATCCTTTTGCTGCCAATTCAAGCCCATGTTTCAACACTTTGTCAACGGCTGTTCTCACATGGCAATGTTTCGCCCGCAGCCACTTTCCCTCACGAGCGCTCCAAACACAAACAGCGTCTGGCTGCAAGCCAGTCTGAGGGGAATGTGGAATCCAGCTCGGTACTTCACACCAGAGGTAAGCAAACACAGGAGGAGCGTTAAAGTGCTCAGACTCATCGCAGAGCAAACACACCAGGAGAGAGTGAAAAAGTCCCAGAGAGGAGGGTGACCTCGCTGACTGGTGCTGAGACGGTCACTGGGGTACTGGAGGCATTTTTTCACTTCTTTGTTCTTTTTTTTTTTCTCCCTCCACTCTGAAAGGAAGTTGTGTCGTAAATAACACTGTAGCATTCATTCACACTGGAGGCCCATTGTGTGTGTTGTGAATGGGCTGCATTATGAGAGGAGAAATAAATATAAGACGAAGAAGAATAGCCGCCGCCGTCTTTTTCCTGTGACTGCCGTGGCCTCTTTCTGCGTCAGCAAAGGCCACATGTTTGCTACATTAACAGGCTTTGCAGCGCCTCTCGTCTTGTTGACAGTCTAAACACCTGCAGAGAACCACCTCTATTTATACAAGAAAAGGTGCAGCCTTAATGCTTTCATGGATCTTTTTCCCACAACGAGAGCAGGAGCTGCTGCCGTGTTTGACGCTCAATAAGACACTTTGCTAGGCTGAGTGGGAGCTCTTTATATGTCGCTGACATTGGAGTGACGGCTGATCATCCATATTAGTCAGTCAACTTCTAGTGGAACTACGTCATGATGTCAGGCGTTTATGTCATCATTTTGCTAAATATGGCATGTCCAATTTAGTGATGCCAGGCAAACTTAAAGATACAGTATGCAGGACAGAAGTACTCCCTCTCAGTCATCACCTCTGATTTACCAGAAGTGTGTGGTGTCGTATTTTCTGCAGACTCTGCCTGTATTTTCCTGGTTTCTGTGTTTTGGGCGTTTATGGGCGTGTACCCACAAAGCAATCAGGTAAGGTCGTGGCTTTA
This sequence comes from Epinephelus awoara, assembly GCA_035609425.1. Taxonomy (NCBI): domain Eukaryota; kingdom Metazoa; phylum Chordata; class Actinopteri; order Perciformes; family Serranidae; genus Epinephelus; species Epinephelus awoara. The sequence continues at coordinate 30,569,638 of CM069307.1, forward strand.
AAATTTAAAATCCAGCCACTCGTCAGCCCCCTCGCTCCAAACATAAAATCAGGTGTAAAAAAATCGAGGTGTTATTCTGCAGAGTAATTTGACCCTGGAGCAACATGTAAAGAATGTAGTCCAGTCTTGTTTCCACCAGCTGAGGAATATCTCCAAATGTAGGTCACTTCTGTCTTTTAATAAGACAGAAAAATCATACATGCTCTTCTATCCTTGACAACTGTAATGCCTTGTTCACCTGCCGAAGCAATCAAGCTACACATCAGCTCCAAATCGTTCTAAATTCAGCAGCTAGACTTGGACCAAGACCAAACGATCCTCACTCATCAAACCCATTTTGGCTTCCAGTCTCTTTTAGAATCCATTTTAAAGTTCTTTTAATCACATACAAGGCGGAGTACATAACTGAGCTTCTCACACCGTACCCTCCAAACCAGGCCCCCCAGGTCTGCTAGTCTGGGTCATCGAACTGTTCCAGAGTCCAGGTTAAAGACAAAGGGTGGTCGAGTCTTTTCAGTTCTTGCTCCTCGGCTTCGGAGCAGCCTCCCACTGAGCATCACATCAGCCAAAAACCAAAAAAATGCAAATGTAGCAAGGTGAAACGCCAAACCAGAGTGGATCTGTCGGTTGGCTTTGACTTTGACTTTCACTGGCAAGCGTGTCTACATACAGACATGTGTTAGGATGTTACATACATTGACATGTTTCGGCGGAAACTTCCACCTTCCTCAGAAGTGTCACTTGGTGGTGGTTGTGACGCGTCTTTATCAGCTGATTGACAGATTAGGGAGGCGTGACCATCCAGCCAGAGTCATACACACCGAGGACAACAAATACCAGCGCTGGATCAGGGAGTCTATCGAAATAAGGAAGCGGGGCCCAGTGACGATGAACAGGGACGAGGGGGCATACATGCTCTCTCACACCAGTAGTTAATGACTGACAGAGATGTTGCATTTATAGTCAGAGTCAATTAACAGTGTGTGCAATATGTTTCTCTAATAAATTATAGTATCTGTTTTTCCTAGTTCTCACAACACAGGTGTCTCGTGTTATTCTGAGCTGCGGTGATGAAATCAGGGTGTAAAAACAGCAACACTGTCAGCTATTATTGAGGACTGAAATACACTTTGCAGAAGTTAAAAGACGTGTCATGTGTTAAGTGTTGTAAATGATCTCTTTCTTTGTTAGAAGCTCTGTTCTAAAACCAGCAGAAACAGAAAGCCCAGAGCAATGAAGTGAACCGACTGACCTATAACAATATAAAGGCTCCTCCTTTTTTTTTTTTTTTTTAAACCTGTCACTCCAGACTTTGGTCCACTGACACTTTTCTCTTCAGTGATCTGACAGGTTGTGATCCGATACCCTGAAGTTAACCTGGTTGCATGCTTACAGGAGTTTGTGGAGAAGTGGAATGCATCGGCCAAAATGCACCCATCATCTATCACCTGAAGACAAGTTAGCTTTGTATTAATATGTTAGTTTGTTCAAACCAGAAGCTTCCAAAGAGGCAAAGTCTCTCACGGACGCCCAAGAAGCACGACTGTCAAATATTTGTGGCAGCTTTGGTCGCTCTAGTCGCTCATCACGTGAATCATTGAACATTCGATCGTGCTTGTCAATTTAAAGGAGCAGCAAAGCAGACTACTGGCTTGAAAGCAGCGTAGTTGCTGCTTGCTGTTCTCCAGTCAAAAAGCTCATAGTTGGCCTACAGAAAGATGTGCTTACCCCCCAAAATCGTATCGACTCAACATGGGAGATGATATTGCTTCTGTGATGTGTGCTGCTGCCGTCTAATGCTGCAGGACCAACATTATAAAGGACTGAGTGGGCGCGAACGCAAGTAATAAAGCTCTTGATATCCACTGTCGGAACAAGTGTGCTGTAGGAACCAAAGTTACATGGCTTGTTCTCTGGGACCCGCTTCATTGAAGCACGTCAGTTTTCCGATTGGGTGTCGCAGAACCGCATCAGAGCTCATTACCATAAAGTTGAACGAGTTTTATCTCCCCTCTAGACCGCTCCGGTCGCTTTGGTCGCCCAAGACACGCGGCTGATGACCAGGTCGCCCAAGTCGCTGGACTCTCATTGAAAACGATTCTACTGGTAGTGAACAAATATTCTCCTTGTGATATTGAGGTTAAATACATCATAGAAGTAAAGCAACAGGGTAGAAATCAAATTCATCCATGTTGTGTAGCATTTAGATAATCAAACACACTTCTGTGTTACAAAACCAAAACTGGGTCATTAATGTGTCTCGTGTGATCTCTAATTGAAGCTTGTCCTGTTGACAATAGACGAGATTACATTCCCACTACCGGGGCCATTACGTCTACAATGACTGCGAATGTCAAGCGTTTTTTTCACCTCCATCAAAACATTGAAACTGATGATTTAAACAAAAGGAACTTGTGGTGCAGGTTTTCACCTTGTTGTTCTCACCAGTAAACCACTTGTTGGGGTTTTGACACGTGTCAGATGTAACTGTGTTCAGCTGCTCCGGCTTTCATCAACAATAATCACCATTTATGTGATACCGCACATGAATTGTGCCATGCTGAGCTGGGAATGAGGCACACTCTCTTGAACATGCACGCACATGCCGAACGCCTGGATGGGTTTCGGGCTTGTTACATTTCGTAACGATTTCTCTCCCTCTCATTTGGAAACTGTGTGATTTCCCTCAAATCAAAAAAAGAGTAACCCTTTTTAGATCAAGCATCAAAAACGCGGAGCATTTCTAAAGATACAAACCTCTTGAAGGTGTCGTCAGGGTCTCTTTGACAGGTGAGAGGCTCCAGAGCAGAGGACACAGACGGGCTGTTGAGGGTCTCCTCGTACTGAGGTGGCAGGAGAGGAGAGGCCCTCAGCTGCTCCACCAGGCCCAGGACGAACCTCCACAGCACCGTACTCCTCTGATCCTCCCGCTGGCAGAAGTGGGAAGCCAGGCAGCGCGGTGCCAGCCCAACTGCCAGCCCTGCCTTCGAGGTGGGCCACACCACCTCAGTGCACAGCGCCGTCTTCCCAGCGCCGGGGCCCCCGGTCACCAGCAAACCCGGCGGCTGCCCCGGCACGGAGCGGGTGTCCAGGCAGCGCCGCAGCTTGTCCAGGGCCCATTCCCGGCAGTAGAAACGCCGGCCCTGGAGCAAGCTGGAGCTGCTGCCGAATCCACTGCTACTCATTTGATCCTGGGGGTCTGACTTCCAGGAGACAACTCACTGCTTTGAACTCCACGTCCCATGCTCCTCCAGTAATTGCAGTCTGACTTTTTTAAGTTGCACTGCAGCTGGTGACACCTCTGGTTTGTGACAGCCGAGTATTTCCTCACGCTGACAGTTCCTGAAAGTGTTGCATCAGGTGATTATCTTCCCCTGCAGGTCTGGAGGTGTGAGACTGACAGGTCGAGGAGTCAGAGAGAGGTTAGGTCAGCTAATGGTTCACCTCTTTGTTTTCTTCATTCAGAATTCTCGCGGTCATCTTGCTGCACGGCTCGAAACGCCAAAGCGAAGACGAGGATCCATGGTTACCGCCGTTCATCGCGCCTCTCCTGGAGATCGTGGAGCTGTTCAGAAATCAGAAAGAGGGGAAAGGATTGAGTCAAGAGAGGAACTGACAGCATGTTTTTCACAGATATAATGACACAGTATCTCACCCCTCCCATGACTGAGCCGTCCTCCGTCTTCCAATTACAGCTCCAGTCTCAGTTTCTGTCCTGCTCCTCTACAAGATTTCAAGCTTCGTTCCCAAACTGCAGCTTTAGCATGAAATTCCCTTTTCCTTTCTCACGCCCTTATCTCTCTCTGCAACCCTCCGTTCATACCTCACACCTCCCTCTCTCCATCTCTCTGTCTATCTGCCTCTCATGCTCTCTGGTTTTTCCTGTTTGGGTTTTTTTTGTCCCCTCCCTCCCCTCAGTGTTACTCGGCATGTCAAGACATGCACAGGAGAGCGGAGAGAGGGGAGGAGAGAGGGAGGACTCATGTGGCTGTGAGCGATTCAACAGTTGACAGGTGGGAGGGGTTACCTGGGGTCAAGGTTCAGTCACAGGGCAATACTACACCTCCAGCTTTAGTTTCAGGTGATTTAAAGCCACATGACGCCACTGGAGTTTTGTTCCATGAAAATAAGTTTTAAATCTTTTGAGAAGCTGTCATCATCATGATTTCATTCTGACTTTAAGATGATTGATTCATGTTAGCGCTGAGAAAGACTAGAGACACAACAATAATAGTAATAGTAAGAATAATAATAATAATAATAATAATGATAATAATCATTTCTCAAAAAAGAAAATGCGGTATAAGTTTCTTTGTCAGAATTTACTGCAACTATCTGTTTTATATTATGTATTCCAAGTCTTTGGGTTTGGGGCTGTTGGTCTGAAAAAAAAAAACAAGCACTTTAAAAACATAATCCTAGACTTTTGGAAGATGTGATGTGAAGCTTCAAGAGCTCTCTTAAATTTTATAGGTTACACAATTAATCATAAAACAATTAACGGATTAATCAATCAAAAAAGCTTCATTCTCATTAAAAACAATTAAGAAAAGCCGCCTCCAGCTGCTAAAATGTTTTCTGTGTAATCATGTCCACCTACTTGATTTTAATGTCTTTTATTATCATTTAATTAGATCCAATAACAGGAAATCAATTTTTTTGCCTTAATTTGAGGTTTACATATCTTTTCGAAAACTTTCACAATTCTCCTTTTTACTTTTTAAAATTCTGTTTTTCAAACTGAGGAAAGTCTAACTGAGCCATTACTGTACCATTTTTTCTTAAAGTTCGGGAAAGAAATCGATACAGCATAGTGTTGCGATATTTTTGTGTGGCAAAATCATATTGTATAGATTTTTTTTATTACATAAATCATCAATATTCTAAATACAAATTTGATTTATTATAACTTACCTCAATAATATAATCAGTTGCTTTTTCAGTCCACTACATGTATTTCGCTGGAAGAAAAAAAAGAAACAAGACTGACATAAGATGTACGGACTGAAACTTTTTTTCTTATTAGACAAAACTGATCATGACAAAGTTTCCCTGTGAAGACATAATTTAAACTTGGATGGACTTCAGATAGCTGCTGCCAATACCAAATGTAAGACTTACAGTAAAGGGTATACAGTGACTGTACAGAAACTAAATAGTTTGGATAAAATAGCTTTCGGGGAATTACAGTAATTATGTAGCTTTCTGGTTTTACAAGCGTCAAACCACCCCCCTCTTTTCCCCCACTGTATAATCAGCTGTGAGCAATTTCCACCATGCTTTCATTTTAATGCACAATGTGCCCCATCAACAGCACACTCAAGAGTCAAAGCAATTTGGGACTGAACGCTACCACTTGATGACTTGATAGAGCAAGTGAAAAAAAAAAAAAGCCACAGAAAATGTTCGGACCTGCCATTAAAACCTTCAAGGAATCCAGACGAGGAATGTCAAAGGCCTCTGTGACAAAGTTAACATGGTGATGAGAGTGCTTCGCATTGTAAGTCAGTGACTAATGAGGCAGCGGCTACACTCATCTGAATCTGTAACATTATAACCCTGATTTAACTCTTGAGGGAAGTGAGCATTACAAAAAACACTGTTTGGCATATCGTCTGCAACATGATAGCCTGGTGACAGAGAGAGCTAATTGGAAGCATAATATCCTCCTACAGGTGGATGACACATGTTGTACACTTACTGTCGGCTGACAAGTGCCAAATACTGAAAATGAACTAGAAAATGAAGGGATGTGTTGTTTTAGGAGGGCACTGAGGACTGACACCAAGCTGTGAAGTTGTCTACATTCTTGTCATTACTTGTGATCTTTACAAAGACCTCGAAAACCCGGCGTGTAGCCTGTAAAGACACTGGAGGAGCAACCAAAGCCTGGGGCAGCGTCCTTACAGCAACTCACAGACATGCTGTATAAGCAAGAAGTCAAACCAAGTCAAGTTAGTTTAATTTATACAACCCAAAACAGGCCCCAAACCCTAACTTGAAGGCTTAAATTGTTTTACTGTAGCTGTTTTAACTGTGTTGGTTATACAATGCTGTTTCCTGGTTCTTACTGCACAAACACACAAACTTTCAGTGGTGGAAAATGACTTATTTAGACTCTGTTTCTGTTCATGTTTGCCTTCATATGGAATTAATTTTGAATGCAGTGATGTATGCCTACAAGCAATGATCTCTTCTTTCATTCTGCTGCCCTGCTGTTATGGAAATACTTTCCCTGTCTGACCCAGATTTCGTCAGGGCACATGCGCACAATAAAAAGCTGGTATGAAACCTGGTGCTGTGTATACATGGCCAAGGAATGGGCATTTTCCAGGAGCAGGGTACCCACACCTTCTGAAACATCCAATTCAATGATTTTTCAAGAATTTTCCAGGCCTGGTACCTTAAAATTCAAGGACCCAACACGACACGGTTTTTGACATGGATCGAGATTAATACTGTCACAACACAGAGTTTTTATAATGAGAACTAGCAGGTTTTACAGAAGCTTTAAGACAACACTTAAAACAAAGAGACACTGTGTTGTGTTTCAGTGATGACACACTATTTCAAGAGAACTTGACTTTCTAGTCTTGCACACTTCTCATTCATTCAAGCACTTTCAATGACCCATTGTCTGTTATGTCCTCTCTCTATTTTCAAAAACTTTAAAGGCCTTGATTTATTCCCCTCACATTCATTAATATGGACCTGCGGGAATCCTGCAGGAGACACATCTACTGTAGAAAGTGAAATAAGGTTTCTCTAACACCAATTACAGAAACTCAGGTTTGTCGTTCACACGACCAGCGTACTAATGAAAGCGACAGTAACCTGGTTCCTTAAAGCGCATGTAAACGTGCTGAATGAAGTTGCTAAGCAACCAGTGAAGACACTGTACAGAAATACTGGGAGGATGGATAAACTGTTGCACCACCTATAAACATTTGTTTGTCTACAGCTTGAAGAATTTGTTCGACATTATTTTCTTTTAAGCCAAGATTAAGATGAGCTGATGGATACCACTGTCATGTCTGCACAGTAGTACAAAGCTGGAACCAGCAGCTAGTTAGCTTAGCTTAGCATAAAGTTTGAAAACATAGGGGTGGAGATTGGTGAACTACCTGGAGCTGGTGCAGTAGAGACTTACTGCTACTGAGCACTGCCGAGCGGGGCGCAAATTTGCGAATCCCAGGATGATGAAGGTTTGATTCACCCTACTCTCCCTATAGCTGGCAAGAACTCATTGCCTTTGTTGATTGGATTGGATCAGTTGAGGCAAGAGGATTGGTATGGGGTAAGGTTAGGGTAAGAATGTCAGGGTAAAAGTTGAGGCATTCCTTCACCATCCTAGGATTCGTGGATTCGCAAGCGGGGCAGAGCAGCCAACTTCTGCCAGTCGATTCAGGTTTAGCACTTCACTAACTTGAATGAAAATAAAACGATTTAATCTTGCGGCTCTTCTAGACATTCCAAACGCTATCGAACTGAATTAATCAAATCATCAGTCATTTCAAAGGGGATGTGACACTCAAAGAAATGAATCCACTGAGGTACAGACGTCTCTTTCCCAGCGTAAGTCAATGGGAAAAAGTCTTTTTGGGTGTCATGTGAAAGACCCTGGAAAAAAGTCTTTAAAGTCCGGCACACTTCCTGGGAGCCTGTGCCTAGCTGGCTCCCACCCGACATGGGTGGTGCGCAGGGCAATATGCGATATGACAATATATATCGTGTGATGAGAGAAAAATGTCTATCATTTCATATTTTGCTCTATAGTTTTATATTGTTGTGACGCAAATTACACTTTTTACGGCAATATTTTCCATCATTTGGAGTCTGTCCATCTTTTGGGGGGCAACTTTTATTCATTGGATTAAAATGTGCTATATCGGGATATGTATCGTTATCGGGATATGAAATGAACTATATCGTGATATGAGATTTTGGTCACATCACCTAGCCCTACTTCACATATAGCTCTGCAGGACGTCCACTCGTCTACTCCTCTGTGCATATACTCTACTCACATAAGAACAGGCGGCGGCCAAATCCAAAGCCTCATTGACATCACTGAAATCAGATAAATGATCCTCCATGACACTGATTATCTTTTAGATAACACTAAACTATGTGTACTGTAAACTACTCTGATAACTATACTCTCTCAAGAACTCACAGACGTTTCTGTACTGTTGTTTTCTAGCAGCAAGTGACATCTCGTGATATTTCAGAACAAGACTTCTGCTTAACGAGCCTAATAACAAACAGACCAGATCAAGTGAAAGGTAAAGAGACACTTTGGACACTTACAATAAGAATCTGAGCGGCCATGTGTCAAAAATACCCACTTATAATAGACATACTGTGACGATGTTCAGTTGCCCCATTTGCTTCCATTGCAGCTGATTCCGCCGTGATCAGCCACTGCCAGCTCCTTTAATACTGGAACAATTTAAAAAATTGTTGTCCACATCAGTCTCATTGATCAAGTGACACGGGTAAACAGGGTCCATGTTGAAAAATTATGAAGCTATCCTTTAAGGAGCAAACTGATGGAACTATTTTCACCTCTATCTCAAGTTTTACTCTAAACATGATTTTAATTATCCTGGTTGCTTCCAGGCTAAATCCCTCAGCCAATCAGCTCCTCAGTACAGCCACATTAGTGTCGCTCCACAGGTGATCCTCTGCAGCCTGTCTGCCCTCCTCCACCTGTCTGCCTCCACCCTTACACCAACATGTCATCATTATGTCAGACAGACAGCTGATTAAAGCCTAACATACGCGTTACTGTGTGTTTTAACTGACCTCATTAATCAGCCTCAGTGATCGGCGCCATTGTAAACAACAACACAAAGTGCCGCCCAAAATACTTTGTCACTTTGATTCCGACTAAATCTCGCAAACTCACACACTCCCGTCATTTTCCTCCCAAAAGCAGCGAGTTTCCAGCCCAGCCTTCATGCTCCTACCTGACAGACACGCTCTCCATCTTCGTCTCCCTCCTCACCGACACACCAGCAGCACTCCGCCGGATTTTAATCACGTGTGGGCCAGTCCACTCCCACAATCCTCCACACCAGCACATTAAAGGTGAAGTTGGTCTTATTCCTGGTGGACGTGTCCGTGTCCGGGAGGAGACATGACACACTGTGGCTGCTGTCCCTGCGTCCCCGAGGGAGGCTGCTCTCTGTGCTGCCGTGCACTCTGCCTCCTCAAGGGTGTCAGGGAGGAGAGGCATGAGAGGAGTCACTGTGTGACATGGAGGACACCCTCTGATGGGCTGAGCTCACACTCATGTGTTGGACTCTGAGTTTAACCAAAGGTACAGTGAGGAGATGCTTCCTGACAGAAAGGGATCTGTTGGCTAAGGTTAGAGGAAAAAAGTGTTTTGGGTTAAAATGAATGGATTTCTGTCAGAGAGGGTTCTTCTGAGAAAGAGAAGGAAAGGAGACGAAAGGAAAGGAAAGGACAAAGGAGTGGAAAAGAAAGGAAAGAATAGGGGAGGTCAGGAAAGGGAAGGAAAGGAAAGGACAAACGGAAGGAAAGGAAAGAAAAGGAAAGGACAAAGGGGAGTCAAGGAAAGGAAAGGAAGGAAAAGGGCGGTGAAGGGAAGGAAAGGAAAGGAAAGGAGAGGAAAGGAAAGGGCAGTGAAGGGAAGGAAAGGAGACGAAAGGAAAGGAAAGGACAAAGGAGTGGAAAAGAAAGGAAAGGATAGGGAAGGAAAGGAAAGGACAAAGGGAAGGAAAGGAGAGGAAAGGGAAGGAAAAGAAAAGGAAAGGAAAGGAAAGGGCGGTGAAGGTATGGGAAGGAAAGAAAAGGGCAGTGAAGGAAAGGAAAGGAGAGGAAAGGAAAGAAAAGGAAAGGACAAAGGGGAGTCAAGGAAAGGAAAGAAAAGAAAAGGGCGGTGAAGGGAAGGAAAGGAAAGGACAAAGGGGAGTCAAGGAAAGGAAAGAAAAGGGCAGTGAAGGGAAGGAAAGGAAAGAAAAGAGCGATGAAGGTAAGGGAAGGAAAGGAGTGGAAAGGAAAGGGCAGTGAAGGTAAGGGAAGGACAAAGGGGAGTCAAGGAAAGGAAAGGAAAGGGCAGTGAAGGTAAGGGAGGGAAAGGAAAGGAGAGGAAAGGAAAGGACTGGAAAGGAAAGAAAAGGGCAGTGAAGGTAAGGGAAGGAAAGAAAAGGAAAGGACAAAGGGGAGTCAAGGAAAGGAAAGGAAAGAAAAGGGCAGTGAAGGTAAGGGAAGGAAAGGAAAGGAGAGGAAAGGAAAGGACTGGAAAGGAAAGAAAAGGGCAGTGAAGGTAAGGGAAGGAAAGAAAAGGAAAGGACAAAGGGGAGTCAAGGAAAGGAAAGGAAAGAAAAGGGCAGTGAAGGTAAGGGAAGGAAAGGAAAGGAGAGGAAAGGAAAGGAAAGGGGAGGTATGAGAGGAAAGGAAAGGAAAAGAAGGGGAAAGAAAGGAAAGGGAAGGAAGGGAAAGGGAAGGTGAGGAAAGGACAGAAAAGAAAAGGAAGGGAATTAAAGGACAGGAAAGGAAAGAGGAGGTAAGGAAAGGGAAGGGCAGGGGAGGGAAGGAAAGAACAGGAAAGGAAAGGAAAGGGAAGGAAAAGTCACAAAAGTCACAGTTATGAGATAAAAATATTCACTTGCTGTCTCATGATTTTGACCTGTATGTGTTATTTTGTTTTTATAATTTCTACATTTTTAGAATTGTATTCTTCTTTCTTATTATAGAAACTGCAATAATGCAGCCACTGTGTGAGTGTTGCTCCTACTTAAAAAACACCAACCAGGCCTGTATGTTTAAACTGTTAATGTTTCATTGCTCCAGGACATGAAGTCACTGACACCTGCTGACCAAACAGGGAAAACATGGCTCATGTTCCTTCCTAAGTATTTCTCCAACAGTTCCATCAGAATTCACAGCTGACTTGGACACATGATGTGTTTTGTCCAAACCACATAAACTCTGCTTTAAATCCTGCTTCACTCAGAGCCTTAAACTGTCCCACGTTAACAGCTGAACTCACAGTGAAATGAGAAATGACCTCTTCACCCTGTGAGCCAATGCCTCACATTCAACAAACTCTTATAGACCAATAAACACCAAACATCTTTTCTCTTACATAATGACTTTAACATGTCCCACTAAAGGCTTTAGTATTGAAATATATTTTATACAGTGAGGTGCTGAATGCAAGAGTGCGGTACATTTTTAGAATTATTGTTATCAATGATGATGTGGAGGTCAATCAGTGTTCCACTGTGTTTACAGGGGAGACCTCTACTGGTCATCTGTGGTCATGACAGACGTCTGTCAAAACTGTTCAGCTGAAAATGAATCACAATCACATTACTGTTTTTTTTTAAACAGAATATTCTCTTCTCACGAATCTGGAATATTTTTATAATATTTTTTTATGATTATTTATAATATTTTTATTTTCCAAAACTTTTAGTCACAGAGTCAGCGTTCAAACAAAGTTGTTTTTTGTTGTTGTTTTTTTAAATTTAAATTATTATAGCATTTAAATACAAGGGAAAACACATACACTGAGAAAGAAAAAAATACATTGAGAGGGAAAAATGTAAAAATAAATAAGTAAAACACAAAAAAGTTTAAGAGTAAATAAAATAAAGTGTTCAAACAAAGTTAATGATTGTTACAGTTATCTCATCTACAGACTTATTAAACACACTGGCACACTTATTTGTAATTATTAACTACATTCCTAACATAGTAAAAAAAAGTCATCTCTTAAATAATTTTTTAAAATAATTTAAGCAGTCAAAAAAATAGTATTGATCAATAATAGTCAGCCGCACTCAGTCAAAAACAAACCAAAAATAGATTAAAAAAAATAAATAAAATAAAAAATAAAGCCTACACAAAGGCAAGGCAGCTTTATTTGTATAGTACATTTCATACACAAGGGCAATTCAAAGTGCTTTACAGAGGGATGAAATATAAAACATAATAAAGGATACTGAAAAGAGTGAAGACAAAAAATATATAAAAGGCCAAATTAATTACTAAATTATTTAAAATTAAAATAAATCATCATTGAAAACAGCTAAAGTGCAGACAAGATGCAAAGATAAAGATAATATTTAAAATAATTTAAAATTCAGTTTAAAATAATTTTACAGTCATCAAAGGGTGGAGTAGGCAGAGTAAAAATAATTTTAGCTTTGACTTGTCTAACATCATCTGGGAAGTTATTCCAGGTTTGTGTTCCATGATAACAAAACACTGCTTCACCATGTTTTGTTCTGACTCTTGGGCCGGTCAGAGGGCCGACCCCTGATGTCCTCAGGGTCCTGAAGGGTCACATGTCACAAGCATGTCAGAGATATATTCGTGCGCTGAGCCACAGAGTGATTTATACACAAGCAGCAAGATTTTGAAATCAATTCTGTGAGTGACAGGTGATGGGTGAGACTGTCAAGGTCTTGCTTTGACATTATTCCTGTGGAAAAAGGTCTCACACATTCCACCAGGGATCTTGAGGTAATGTCAGGAGATACTTCTCTGATACGTCTCTAGATTAAATGTTTCAGGCTCATGTAGGCCCACGATGTATGGAGGATGTCCCCCCAAACAAGTCATAAATGGTGTTCTGCTGGTGTGCATGTTGATTCCTTTGTCTCTGTAACTCATTCTCTCTCCTCCTTCGTCTTCTTGTGGATGTCTCATTGTGCCTCAATAGTTTTGCTCTGTAATGCTGAATAATTCATTAATGTCAACACAAGCTCCCTCCAACATCCCTGATACATCGAGGCATCATCAGGGAGTGGAGGCGAAATGCATAATATCACCATTAAGTAACAGCAACTCATTCAACACATTCAGTTACATGACTGAAACAATATAATGTTTTTGATGCTGCATCATTTAATTGCAAATGTCACTGAGGATTTATTTATTTCTATTTTATTTTTTACAGTTTTGTCAGATTATTCACAGATTACCGTAAAACTTCAGTTAAAAGCCCAGTCCCTTTTACTGGCCCGGTGTGGCCACACATTTTGATAAATAAATGCCTGTATCAAATAAGCACCTGTTGTGGTTGCCAAGGCGTTCATTTTAATAGACGTTCTTTGGATGTATAAAACACATTTGCGTTGGTTGTTGACGTTCTGGGACACCGTGCCAAGTTCTGCCTGTTACGTGCATTGTCTTCTTTCAAAATACACTTCTGTTTTCACAGGAAATATAACATGTACATACAGTCTCTTTCAAAATAAAAGCACTACATCAGTACTATAACGTGAGTTGACTTTTTTTTTTTCCTTCATCAACTAACACATGTGGTTGGATTTAGGAAAAAATACCAGGGTTTGGCTTTAGATAATACGGGACACAAACACAGCTCTCTCGGGTGAAAGTCCGTGTTTGGTGGACCCATACCACCCCTCCCACTTTAGCTGCCTCGACTTTTGTCCTTGTCCCACTGTATTTCCCCCCGATGCTGCCGGGCGCCGTTAAACTATGATGCCAACCAGCCGTGTATCTTTCTGACATTAATGGATGCTTTTTTTCGTTCATGTCTGCAGCAAGTCACAGCCCAAGCACTGGATTTCGACAACTTTGGAGTGACACTGGGCTCAAACAACAGTTTTGTGTGAAAGAAATTAGAGGCCTGTCCCAAATCTACACCTGGCGAGTTCAGTGATTTAAGCAAATAAGAGCCTGGGCTACTCTAATATGAATAACTGAAAATCTGTGGCACACTTACTAGTAGATTATTCAACACTGACTTTGCGGATGGAAAAGAGACTCAGGGTTAAATTCTGCAGGCATCTCTTTGAAAACTAGGTCTACCTCAGGAGAAAAATCCATCTCAAAGGATTTCTTGGTTTAATAAAGGTTAATTGAAATAAAAAAAATAAGAAAAAACAAAACATCACTGTCAAACAACTTTCTGAAAAAGCAGATGTTGTATGAAGGTTTAAAATAACCGTTGTATTGCCATTAATGAGCGAAACAGTTATAGTTTAAGGGCTCTCAGGACAGATCTGTGAGCAGAAGACAAGCTTTGGATTTAAAACCCTGATTCTGAGGCTGCTCAGTTTTATCTGTCATCGCTCGCTATCAAAACTTGTTCAGCTGTTACAAATCTGTCCCTGGGAGCTCTGTGTGCAGATTTATGTTCTCTGCCTCAACGCTTCTGTCGATAATCATTTCCCATAAATTACTAGCTGTGATCTCACAACCGGACTGTGATTAATGAAGAGAGTTCATCAGCAAGGAGGAAGTTATTTTATGCTTATGCGTTCTTCTAGGTTTATTCATATTCAGTGAATTTTTAAATAACCCTCGAAATGTTCTGTATGTTTTGATTAAATATTCATCTTTTTCATGAAAAATTCATCATACTCATAAGATATTTAATGATTCGAGAATATAAAAATATTTATGAAATTTACTGCAGGATATCAGATATTTTTACAGGGGATTTCTGTGTGAGTTGAAGTAACAGTAACATCTTTGATGATGACGTATCATATCTGCGTTTCTAAAGTGATGTAGTGTATGTAGTGGTTTCAGACCACTGTTTGACAACTAACAACAAAACTGGCTGGTTTTTTTAGCAGTCATCGCCGTGTGTCCAGCAGCTTTTTAGCCCCCAAAGCCGAGTGTTTTTTAGTGACCTATTGCTTTTTGTCAAGCAGCTGTCAGACCCCAAACATGGGTGTTTTTTAGGGACATATCACTGGTTTTCCAGCAGCTTTTTAGACCCTAAATGTGCGTGAACTTAAGGCCCATCACTGTTTTGTCAGCAGATTTTAGCAACCTGTCACCAGGGGCTTACATATAGATAGTGCAGGCAGTGCAGTTGCACTGGGGCTAAAGAGTGGGCCCTCCAACAATGTGTTGAGTGGAGAGTGGGGCCTTATGAGTGATGGCGAACTCGGAAATATGCCTGTGTTCAAAGAAGAACTCACGTTAAATTAAAAACAGTGCCATTTAGGCCCTTGAACAAGACAAACCCACCTCTGTCATGTTTCCTTTTTCTTTTCTTGTAAAATAGTCAATAGCATCAAAAACAAAATTGCATTCTTATTCCAAATAAACTATTCAGATTTATTCATTTATTCGTTTTTCCATGACTGCTTATCCTGTTGGAGGTCGCAGGGGGCTGGAGCCTATCCCAGCTGACACTGGGTGAGAGGCAGGGTTCACCCTGGACAGGTCACCAGACTATCACAGGGCTGACACATAGAGACAGACAACCATTCACACTCACATTCACACCTACGGACAATTTAGAGTCACCAGTTAACCTGCATGTCTTTGGACTGTGGGAGGAAGCTGGAGCACCTGGAGGAAACCCACACTGACACAGGGAGAACATGAGCACAGAGGGGCTCCCCCACATCAGATTCAAATCAGGAACCCTCTTGCTGTGAGGCGACAATGCTAACCACTGCACCACCATGCCACCTAATTAAAAGTGAAATTGAAACTGTTAAATAAAATTAATAATTTCTTATTTTCTTTGGTGTTTTTGTCATATACAGTATGTAATGATGATTGTTGGGTAATATGATGAGACAATTTATGCACAACATGCACTCAGGCCCGTCATCATAGCGTGTGCTGGGGCCCATTGCAATTGCCTGACGCTTTTTGTCCAGCAGCCTTTCAGCCCAAAGACTTTGATATTTTTTTAGTGATAAGAAAATAGGGTTAGGGTAATGTATTTTCTGAGTGCTTTGAGCAGCACAAGCTGAGTGCCATGTAGTTCCATTATATTGCAAAGAAGGCAGACATCTCTACAGGCGATATCTCCAACACTGCAGCCTTAAAAGCATCACATCTTCTGTTTGAATTTTCACACAGCGTCATCTGAGGCGAAAATCAGAATCCAAGGTGTAGAGTCTTTCAATAAAAAAACGTTACCTTTGAGGCCTTTGAGGCGTGAATGGCGAGAACTTGTATGAACCAATGTCCTATTAGTCTGTTTTTTTGAGTGCATTTATTTTAACACATGCTCACCTTCACACAGGTAAAACATTGTATGTCCATAATTCATCTCAGGTAATTTCAGAGTCCATCACAGGTAAGTGCCCATTCAGCAGTTAAGTGTTCGTCAAAGGTTTCCATTTATACATTTCAGTTTCAACACGCTACAAACTCGTCACGCTGCCACACTTTACACGTTCTAGTGGCTCCAACACAAGGGTTTATTTTCAGTCCAAATGTCTATGAGAGCCATAATCACATTCTCACATCATAAGCTGGTGAAAGTGCATTTCTTGATTACTTCTCTGCTGCTCATAAATTCCATCCAACATCCTGATTGTGGCGCAGCTTATACTCTGGAAAATAAATAGACGAACTGAAATGAGGGTCATTTCCTTTTTCTACTCTGTTCAACCGAGGCGCAGACATCCATCAGGTGACATGATGGAAAGCATTCATACTGGTTTTGACATCCACTTGTTCATTAGGGAAACATTTCTTATTACGAATGTTGTCGTTTCAGCGAACAAAGAGGAAGAGTGTCATATTATCCAAGGGCAGGTTGATTCATCTTCTGATCTCGATACAATGGGTGATTACAGAGCAGTGAGTCACTGAGTGTTGCTTTCTGTAAAGTCACACCATGTTCTGGCTTCATGGGATCAATCGCAACTAACAAGATGTGGAAGAAACTTTGTATTGTGTTGTACCACTTCTTGATTTTTTTCTCAATATCAAGTAAGAGTATTCCCTTCCTAAAAATGAGACCTGTGAGTAAGGACCTGCAGTGTCCTCAGAACGTGTCCGGGATCAGAGATATCCAACCATAGCCAGCTGTCTCAACTGTGTGAGGACACTCTGATTTCAGTGTTTTCTGATCTCATCATAGCACGCTCGTTATCAGCTGTTATGTAACACAAGTTCATGTCTGAGGTCAGCTAAGTTTACCAGGTCATAGGAGGAGTTTGGAAACAGGCAAGCAGCCAGAACAAGATAAAACAAAAGCAAAAGGTCATGAGCTGGCAGAGCAAGTGGGAAAATAAGTCAGATAAAAAAGGCTGGTTGTTTTTGTTCATGGGTGACGTGCATGAGAAGTGCTGCAAGGGAACAGAGTGGGCAACAGGTTTGCAGACAGAACAGGCAGTTTGGGCTTTTCACCAGCAGAGGGCGAAACAGCTCCACTTCAGCACCCAGCCTGTTCGTCATGACAGTAGAACTTCTGTCTGTCTGTCTGTCAGTCAGTCTGTCTGTGTGTCTGTGTCTTGCTCCTCTCCAGCAGAGCAGCACAGATAAGCCGGTGCAGGTGTGATGTCATTTGATTCTTCAGAGGGAAACACTGGGACTGAGATTTGAGTTAACGACAGGGAGCTCCAGACTGCAGTGTAGAAGCTGTGCCCCCCCACAGACCCACAGACCTGCTGCAGGTGACTGACACCTGTCCTTCTCTCTCTGTGTGTGTGACTGTAACATGTTAATGACGTCACTCTGCTGGTGCTGCCTTGTTTTAACCATGCAGAAGGTTCAGACGCTGTTCAGACACATGACACAGTTTACATGTCTCTGTCCAGTTTCTAAAATGTAAGAACAAATAAATATGTTGATCAATTGAAAGATCTCTGAGAGAGATTCAAGATAAGACTCAAGTCTGTGAGGTCTCTGAATGTCGGCCATTAAAACAACAAAGTTTCTTTTTATCCTTCCTTCCTTCCTCCTTCTTTATTTCTTTCCTCCCCTCTTTCATTCTCTTTTTCTTTCTTCCTTTCTTTTTTCATTTTCTCTTTCCTCCTTCCTTCCGTCCTTTCTTCCTTCATCTATTTCTTTCTTCCTTTTTTTCTGTCTTTCTTTCTCTCTTTCTTTGTCTTTCATTCTCTTTTTCTGTCCTCCTTTCTTTTTTATTTTCCTT